>BMAC01000694.1:128145-139038 GCA_014905375.1 Phtheirospermum japonicum | reverse complement strand
TTGGACGGGTATGGAATATATAAGTCGTGTGGGTAACTCACTCAACCTAATATAATCACGAAGCAAAGTGCTTCACCTCGTACAAAAATAAAAAAACTCACTAAATAATCACAACGTAGCCTTTAACTTAGGCTATTTCTCAACTCGTAACTATAAACCGACTTTCGCTCGAACCACTTAAACAGTATAAAAGCTTATAATATGCTTCTACACAACTCATTCCTTTTAAACATTAGGCTTCAAGAAAATAAACAATAAAACACAGCATTCATTAGCACGTGGCAATTACATAACTCAATTCACAAAGATTATCCATCCTTGTTTATTATTTTTTATATTTTCCCCTTTATTATATTTTGATGGGGTCTTTTCTTTCTCTTTTTTTTTTTTATTGAAGGATGGTGATCCTTTATTACAATATTTCATAAATCCCTGATAAAATTTCCAAAACACAAATAACCAATAAAAATAACTTACTACTACCCCACGCTTTTAATGGGTTAGTAGGAGTCAACTCAATAAAATCACTCAAGCTATAAACATGGATAATTTGGCTATGATTGGCTCATTCGGAATTTGTAGTGGCTAAAATTTATGGATATGGCCAGAATAGGGTTTTCTGTGCCTTAACCTCATATTCAAAGTCAACTACACACAACGATTTCAAAGAGATATCAAGACTGAAACTTATTCAAGCACATGCAAAGATGATAAACACTTAGGCTACTCATAGGCTTTTTCCATGAAAAAGTTTTGAATTTACACTTATTTTAAGGTTTTGCGAAATCAACTGCGCCCAAGTACCATTTTACAATATATAGAAATAATTTTTTGAAAAACTTATGCACTTATATACGCTCAAAGACAAAAACCTCAAATCTAATCTTAGTTAACTTCGACAGGAAAGCCATACTAACACAATTCAGCGCGGAAATAGTAATCAATCACGTAAAAATTTCAAAAATTGCACTTTTTTTTAAGAATATAATATAAATTATTCTCAACCATCCCCCCCTCTAAAAACTCAGCAATCTCCTGATTGCCATAAATATAAAGAAAAATAAATCTAAAGAGAAAAGGAGTAAGAAAATGTCCCTGAAAATTAATGGTCAAGTTTCTCCAAATAGTTAGGTTCCATCATCCTTCGCCTCGAATCGCGTGATTGGAAATGACTTGATCAACGTCCAAAACTTTCAGCTTGATTGTCCTCAAAACATTCTGCACATCAACACCGCATAAACGTACCCAAGCATAGACACAACTAATAAAATCAAAATAAAAGCGAAAGAATAATAGAAAAGAAATCAAACAATTGGGTTGCCTCCCAGAAAGTGCTTGTTTAATGTCGAAAGCTCGACGCCTTCTACGAACAATACTATCCTGGATCCAAAAATAAGTGACGATCGTGCCACGCCTTAGAGTTCTCTAAAATTAAGTGTAGGCAATTTAAATCACCAAGGCGAGCACGGAAAGCAAGTCGTAGAACAAGAACTTCAATTCGCTTCGGAGGTCGAGAAAGTGAGTAGTCGATCACCACGAACAAATCAATAATAAAAAGTGCAGCATAAGGTGATCCTCGACTTTTGGAAAAATTAAAAATTCCGTTGAACAAAAAGAAAATCCCTCTAACAAACTGAACTCCTTCAATTCCTTATTATCCCCCTCAACTACTTGAAAATAATTAAAATCTAAAAAAGGGCAAAGGGGAGGGGGAATTTTTTCGAATACCTCAACCACCACTTTATTCTTAACCTCTATCAATGCTTCGGGTGGCTCGGTAAGAGGCTCGACTATCTCATCATTCATCAACAATTTGTCCACCACCTCTATCTCAATATCAATTGAAGCATCTGGTGGATCTCCATACGTCTCGATAATCTCACTCGTCTCCAACTCGGGCACCTCGACTCCTCCATATTCCTTGAGCTTTATTGTTCCTGAATCTCCAACGTTGTTTGGGTTCTCCAATGGTAACACCACCTCCTCGTCATCTATTAAATCCTCGAAAAGCGCAAGACGGACGAAGTCCACCATATCACTAAATTCATCCTCCATATGCATCTGTCCCAAAATCGGCTCCATCTCATCATTCGCATAAAACTCGAGAAAATTCGAATTCGTAAGATCCACATTAAGTTCCAATGGCAATACCCCAACATTTTTGTACAGATCGTTATTGATTAGCATAGGGGGAATGACCTCAACCAAATATTCATTAATCTCAACCTCACAAGCATTACCCAAACGATCCTTCAAGCTTAAATCCTCAACATCCATGGTGGCTCAATCACATAACAAAGTGGCAGCTCGTCCTCCTTGTTTAATAATATACCTAAATTGCCATCATTTCACCACACATCTTATCTATATTTGCCACACTCTGACGCATAGACTCACGACATTGATGCATAGACTAAGAAATTGGGGCCATAGACTCAACAGGATCATCTTCATGCATGGGCAACGAAACAATGTCGTCTTGAAAACTAACGATCTCAGCTTCTTGATCTTGCTGCTCCACCACTAATTGATCATATGGTTGGGAATCTTCATAGCTCGGATAGGAAGAAATTATATTGGGAGGGGAATAAGAATCGTAACTCGTATAATCTTGGACGGCGACAATTTCCTTTCGTGGCTCATTGTCAAATAACAATAAACATTCATTCGCCATATGTCCTCGGTATCCACGACGATTACATATTACATTTGTCACGTAGAACTTTCTCATGAACTTGTCGATTACGTCAAACCACGTTTGCAAAGAATCGAGTTCTAACTTTTTGTACCATTGCATTGCTCGTTCCTCAAGTGAAAAGGTGAAGAGTCGCAACCGCACTTGTTCCCTTGTAAGCCCGAAAAGCGAAGAACTATCGGTGATGAACTCGATCTTCCGCATGAATTTAAGCGCATCTTCGTTCCGTCGTCCATAAAAGATTGGGAGATTCAATTGGTCGTATTCGTCCGGAAAGTAATTCTTCATTGCGTCGCTCAATGGAGTAGCCGGTCGAAGCTCACGACGCCAATCGAACGGTGGTTCATCGTAAGAGTAATACATTTTTTTTTAATTTTAAAAACATTAAATAAATAAAATATTTAAAAACAATTTTTGATTTTTTTAATATTTGAAATTCGAAAAATAATAAATTCTATATTAAAAATAAAATTTATGATTTTTTTTTTCATCGAATTTTTTTTTAATTTCGAAAAATAATTTTTTTAATTCAAAATAATATTTTCGGATTTTTTTAATTTTTGAATTTTCGATTTTTTTTTAATTTTTTTGTATTATGTTTTTTTGAATTTCAAAAAATAAATATTTTTAAATTAAAAATAACATTTTCGAATTTTTTTTTTGAATTTTCAATTCTTTTTAATTTTTTTTTGGATTTTTGAAATTGTATTATTATTATTATTATTTATTTTTTTTGAAAAACGGTTTGAAAAATCTTGGGTTTTGTTTGTCGACGTACCTTGCAAACACAACACTCAACGGACAATATTAAATGCACCTGTGGAAAATAACAAAAACAAAATAAACAAAAAAATCACAAATAAATACTAGCGATAAACGAAACGAAATAAGAACACAAACAAGGATACGACAAAAAACACAAATATCACAACCTTTAGTTTTTCCCGGCAACAGCGCCAAAATTTTGATTCGAATTTTTGTGTACCTACTTATAAAGATTTGTCAAAAATATAAAAGTTCGCCCGCAAGAGAACGGGGTCGCGTGTAGGTTGGTAAGTTGAACCGAATCGTCTCTCATGGAAAACTAGGCTCGAAAGTTCATTTTGTGTTTGTTGTTCACGAATAAGAAAAATAACACACGGTTGGGGTTTTGTTTGAAAATTTTAAGAACTAAAAATTAATTAAACTAAGAACAATAAATTAAATCTAAAGATTAATTTGATTATAACCTAATAAATTAAATCTAGAGATTATTTAAACTAAGAATTAATTATCTAAAAACCTAAGATTAATTTAACTAAGAGAAATTGGATCTCGAATTTATTTATAAATTAATTGATTTTTAAAATAATTAAGAAAACTAGGGTTCTAGAGCTTTGATTCGTCTCCACGATCGCTTGGGTATCCTTAATTGATGGTTTAGAATGAGTGTAAATCTAGCCAATAATTATCAACATAATCACAATCCCAATCCCAATCGTAACACAATCAAAATATCGATTCGTCATTGAAGCAATAATTATTAATTAAACTAATTAAAAGCATGCAATTAAATTGAAAGCGAAATAAAATAATTACTTACTAATTAAACCAAGAAGATCCGCAACATTTTGTTGTAGAAATCCACGAACTAATATTAATCTAAACTAACTAGGAGCTAATCTAAACTAATCCTACAAACTAGAGGTTTAAAACTAAAATTATGAAGAGAAACTAAAAAAATAACTCGGCACTCGTCGGTGTTGTCAGCCCTTAAGAAGCCTTAGAAACCCTAGAAAAAGTAAAAAGTAGGAAAAGTGACCTAAACTATGTTAAAGTATGCTTGATATTCGAATTATGGGGGTATTTATAGTTGTGGGATGATTTTGGGCCGAAATCAGGCTTTTTTGTCGGTTCTGGGCCCTTTTAACTGAAGCGTTAACGGTAAGGTAGCGGTAATAACCGTTATAGAAAGCTACTGTTAGTTCTTCAATTCAGTGTCTGTCCTTCAAGGATACTATAACGGTTCCAGAATAATAACAGTTATAGAAAACCAGCAGCTTCAAATTCTTGCTACTTTTTCACCGGAAAGCTCGATCTTTGCCTCTCGATCATCATATTTCATCTCTAACGTGCTGAACTCTTCCTGTTACTTAGCTATAAAGTGAAAAATTATAAATAATAACTTATTTGCATCAATTTAGATCAAAAGGTGGTAAAATAAGGTGAAAGTACAAATATACGAATTTAAGCTCAAATTACCCAACTTATACCAAAAATAATAAGAAAAATAAACTAAAATAATACTAAAAATCAAGACATATACGTATTAATCAACTACCCCACGCTTTATTGGTTTGTTCGTACTCGAACAACTGATCGTTTAAAGGTATAACAAGAATGAAAATAAGCTCAAGCAATGATTCGTGCTATGCTACATACATAATTTTGAAAATACAGATACAAGTCACGCAGCGTCAAACACTCCACCCTTATTACATTGTCCCTCCAAAATCAAATTCATGCATCCTCTCAAAAAGAAAATATATATGTGGTTATTTACTCAAAAGCACTCAAGCATTGCTGCATGGGACGAGTATAAGCTCAAATCGTACAATTACATGAACAATAAATAAGAACCAAAATCAATCTCTTTTCAATCCCAAATTAAGTGTGTTATCGAACTAAGAATCGGAAGTTCTTTCGGGTTGTAATGTAAGGCTCTTTAGACGGGTATAGAATATATAAGTCGTGTGACTAACTCAGTCAACCTAATCTAATCACGAAGTAAAGTGCTTCACCTCGTACAAAAATAAAAAACATCACTAAACACTCACAACGTAGCCTTTAACTTAGGCTATTTCTCAACTCGTAACTATAAACCGACTTTTGCTCGAACCACTTAAACAATATAAAAGCTTATAGTATGCTTCTACACAACTCATTCCTTTTAAACATTAGGTTTCAAGAAAATAAACAATAAATCACAGCATTCATTAGCGCGTGGCAATTACATAACTCAATTCACCAAGATTCACCATCCTTGTCTATTATTTTTTATATTTTCACCTTAATTATATTTTGATGGGGTCTTTTCTTTCTTTTTTTTTTATCTTTTTTTTTAATTGAAGGATGGTGATCCTTTATTACAACATTTCATAAATCCCTGATAATATTTCCAAAACACAAATAACTGATAAAAATAACGAACTCCTACCCCACGCTTTTAATGGGTTAGTAGGAGTCAACTCAATAAAATCACTCAAAATATAGGCATGGATAATTTGTCTATGATTGGCTCATTCGTAATTTATAGTGGCTAAAATTTATGGATATGGCCGGAATAGGGTTTTTACTGTGCCTTAACCTCATATTCAAAGTCAACTATACACAGCGATTTCAAAGAGATATCAAGACTGAAACTTATTCAAGCACATGTAATGATGATAAACACTCAGGCTACTCACAAGACTTTTGCATGAAAAAGTTTTGTATTTACGTTGCTGTAAAGGTTTTACGAAATCAATTGCGTTCAAGTACCATTTTACAATATATAGAAATAATTTTTTGAAAAACTTATGCACTTATACACGCTCAAAGACAAAAACCTCAAATCTAATCTTAGTTAACTTCGACAGGCAAGCCATACAAACACAATTCAGCGCGAAAATAGTAATCAATCACGTAAAAATTCCAAAAATTGCACATTTTTTTAAAGAATATAATATAATTATTCTCAACCACCCCCCCCTCTAAAAACTCAGCAATCTTCTAATTGTCATAAATATAAAGAAAAATAAATAAAAAGAGGAAAGGAGTACGAAATGTCCCTGAAATTTAATGGTCAAGTTTCTCCAAATAGTTAGGTGCCATCATCCTTCGCCTCGAATCGCGTGATTGGAAAGGACTTGATCAACGTCCAAAACATTCACCTTGATTGTCCTCAAAACTTTCTGCACATCAACACCGCATAAACTTACCCAAGCATAGACACAACTAATAAAATAAAAATAAAAGCGAAAGAATAATAAAAAGAAATCAAACACTTGGGTTGCCTCCCAGAAAGTGCTTGTTTAACGTCGAAAGCTCGACGCCTTCTACGAACAATACTATCCTGGATCCAAAAATAAGTGACGATCGTGCCACGCCTTAGAGTTCTCTAATATTAAGTGTAGGCAATTTAAATCACCAAGGCGAACATTTTTGTCCAGATCGTTATTGATTAACATAGGGGGAATGACCTCAACCAAATCTTCATTAATCTCGTCCTCACAAGTATTACCTAAACGATCCTTCAAGCTTAAATCCTCAACATCCATGGTGGCTCAATCACATCACAAAGTGGCAGCTCGTCCTCCTTGTTTAATAATATGGCTAAATTAGCCATCATTTCACCACACATCTTCTCTATATTTGCCACACTCTGACGCATAGACTCACAACATTAATGCATAGACTCCGAAATTGGGGCCATAGACTCAACAGGATCATCTTCATGCATGGGCAACGAAACAATGTCGTCTTGAAAACTAACGATTTCAGCTTTTTGATCTTGCTGCTCCACCACTAATTGATCATATGGTTGGGAATCTTCATAGCTCGGATAGGAAGAAATTATATTGGGAGGGGCATAAGAATCGTAACTCGTATAATCTTGGAAGGTGGCAATTTCCTCTTGTGGCTCATCGTCAAATAACACTAAACATTCATTCGCCATATGTCCTTGGTATCCACAACGATTACATATTACATTAGGCACGTAGAACTTTCTCATGAACTTGTCGATTACGTCATACCACGTTTGCAAAGAATCGRGTTCTAACTTTTTGTACCATTGCATTGCTCGTTCCTCAAGTGAAAAGGTGAAGAGTCGCAACCGCACTTGTTCCCTTGTAAGCCCGAGAAGCGGAGAACTATCGGTGATGAACTCGAACTTCCGCATGAATTTAAGCGCATCTTCGTTCCATCGTCCATAAAAGATTGGGAGATTCAATTGGTCGTACTCGTTAGGAAAGTAATTCTTCATTGCGTCGTTCAATGGAGTAGCCGGTCGAAGCTCACGACGCCAATCGAACGGTGGTTCATCGTACGAGTAATACATTTTTTTTTTAATTTTAAAAACATTAAATAAATAAAAATATTTAAAAACAATAATTGATTTTTTTTATATTTGAAATTCGAAAAATAATAAATTCTAAATTAAAAATAAAATTTACGATTTGTTTATTTATTTATTTTTTATCGAATTTTTTTTAGTTTCGAAAAATAATTTTTTTTAATTAAAAATAATATTTTCGGGTTTTTTTAGTTTTAGAATTTTTGATTTTTTTTTTTTTGAATTTCGAAAATTGAATATTTTTAAATTAAAAATAACATTTTCGAATTTTTTTTTTGAATTTTCAATTTTAAATTTTTTTTTTTTGGATTTTCGAAATTTTATTATTATTTATTTTTTTTGAAAAACGGTTTGAGAAATCTTGGGTTTTGTTTGTCGACGTACCTTGCAAACACAACACTCAACGGACAAGATTAAACGCACCTGTGGAAAATAACAAAAACGAAGTAAACGAGAAATCAAAAATAAATACTAACGATAAACGAAACGAAATAAGAACACAAACAAGGCTACGGCAAACAAACACAAATATAACAACCTTTAGTTTTCCCTGGCAACGGCGCCAAAATTTTGTTTCGAACTTTTGTGTACCTACTTATAAAGATTTGTCAAAATTTTAAAAGTTCGCCCGCAAGAGAACGGGGTCGCGTGTAGGTTGGTATGTTGAACCGAATCTTCTCTCAGGGAAAACTAGGCTCGAAAGTTCGTTTTGTGTTTGTTGTTCACGAATAAGAAAAATAACACACGGTTGGGGTTTTGTTTGAGAATTTTAAAAACTAAAAATTAATTAAACTAAGAGCAATAAATTAAATCTAAAGATTAATTTGATTATAACCTAATAAATTAAATCTAGAGATTATTTAAACTAAGAACTAATTATCTAAAAACCTAAGACTAATTTAACCAAGAGAAATTGGATCTAGAATTTATTTATAAATTAATTAATTTTTAAAATAATTAAGAAAACTAGGGTTCTAGAGCTTTGAGTCATCTCAATGATCGCTTGGGTATCCCCAATTGATGGTTTACAAAAAAGAAATACGAAAAGGAAATTGCTAGTGCAATGTATTACTGTTCTTACAAAAGCTAAAACCAAAACTGGAAAATAGATAAAACAAAAGTTAACATCTTCTTGAATCGATTTAGAATTATCAACAAGTCAAGGTGAGAAAGAACTCTTTCCACAAGACAAATACGCCTCGTATATTGCTGATGGAATTGGTGTAATATCCCCAAAGATATAATGACTTAACGCTTTGAAGTCGTAACACACCAAAATTCAAAGTTCCAACGAACTTGAAAAGTGTGAAACCGAGTAAAAAGTTTAAAACAATTTCTTGAGGCTTTATTGTAGAAAACGTGCAGAATAAAGTTGATTCAGTGTATTCTGCCTAAAACTTCTAATTCTATTTATAGACTTCACCTTGCAGGGGTTGAGAATTGGAAAAGGATAGGGCAGTTGTAGTTAGTGGCTTTAATTATCCACTAAAACCACTACCTCCACTACCTCCATTATCACATCTTTGAGACTCCTCAAGTGCTGCTGATGAAGTTGAGAAGTCATGGGTCGAACCCATCTTCATTTGAGCATCTTAATGGGTCGAGCCCATTCTTCTTTGGAGAGTCCAAAAATAAAATCGAACTGGTTCAAAACCAATTTCATATAGACCAAGGCCCAGGACCCAAATACCAAAAGAGTCCAAAGTCTTAAGTCAATGTTCAAGATCTAAAGCCAAGGCTAAGGCCTAGGCACAAACCCATAGTTAAAACAACCTAGTGCATGGGCTTAATAATAAGATGCCCAATACCACTTCCTCTTAACTTACAAGGTGTATAAAGTTTCCTTACATTTTCAATGTGGGATTTTATACACTTACCATTTTCAAATGGCTAACTTACACAATTTATTTCTCACTCACCGAAAATTAGTTTTGAGAAAATAAATATACCACAATTATCTACTCAAAATGTAGAATACAATTATAATATTTAATAAATGAATTAAATATTTATCCATCAAAATTAGCCTCAACAATACTAAGTTTCCAACACATGGTTCGGTGGTCATGGAAGAATCGAGGCTTGTTTTCGACATGGCGTTGGGATGGGATGGGATGGTAAGTTCGCGAGTTGCCGCTCGCTGGTACTGAGATTTTCGACAGCGGCTTCGAGGTGAAGGTTTTGATGTTGCAAGGCCAATGGTGATAGGTTTTGGTTTTGAGTGATGGAGGTCAATAATATCCGAGTTCGGGCTGTTTGGTTTTGAATTGATTTTAGACCCTACTCTGACTTGATACCCCAGCGAGTCTGTTTTGGGATGGAAAGATTGACAACCTGGTTAATGGTTCTGGTTTAGAGTTTACTCGAGACGGGGGGAATTTTTGGTCGTAAATATGGGCGGCCATTTTTGTTTTATGTTGTGACTCGCGTAATTTTCTGCTTCAAGTCCAAGCGGCCATGGTTGATTTTTACAATTCGAGACAGTAAATTGCGATGTGTCGGGTTTAGGTCGATGGCGTTTCTGGATTGGCTGTGTTTGGGCTCTCATTTTAAAATGGTGGGTTTGGTTCTGTGTTCAAGTAACGGTGTTCCGGGTTCTCATTTTCGGTTTCGAGTCGAGACTGCCTATGTTCTAGTCGACTCGATGAACATAGGTATAATAACTCATCGGTGGCTCAGGTCCAATTGGTTTAGTGGTTCTGAAGTCGACTCGTCTAATCTGGATGCTGGTTCGATCAGACACAGCATTAGAAGGTGGTGATTCGAGTGCACAGGCTAAAATTATGTTGTCTAGAATTTTCTTGGCCTGAGACGACAGCCTGCACAATAGCGTGATGGCAAGCACCTCGGCCTGGCTTAAGGCGGTGGTGTAGGAAACTTTGGGTCTTAGTTTCAGACCCGGTTGAATTGATGAATTGATAAGTTTTGGTTTGTATCTTCGTGTTTGAGGATAAATTGATGAAATCAGGTTCTAGAAGAGTATTTTCATGTATGGTGAATGTGCTGGAGAATTAAGCTTGGAGGATAAATTACAACAGAAGCATGTTTTGAATATTGATATTGTTTTTTTTTTTTTAATAATATGAAATGTGTTTAACACACA
>BMAC01000694.1:101888-120001 GCA_014905375.1 Phtheirospermum japonicum | reverse complement strand
GGATAAGTTTGAAAGAAACGAGTTTTTAGGAAAAGGATATTTGGTGGGATTTGTGCATTTAAGGAGTGTCCGAGCACGGTACCTGAAAGGACACATTATGGGGTATAACTGCTGAGGTGGAATAGGAGGCATCCCAGCCCTTTCCAAAAGGCGTGTCTTATATGGGAAAAGGATTTTTTGGGATTTGTGCAATTAATGCGTATCAGAGTGGGGTATTTGAAGGGACGTGTAGATCCCAATCGACATAATCGAAACATAAAGTAGTTCAGCTCATACCTAACGATTCAGGGAGGGGGGGGGGGGGGGGGGGGGGTTATTGGTGCGACCTGATTTGGTAATAGGCTGTTAAAATAGCTTGGTAGCCATAGAAAGATATGGCTAGAACGAGCTGAAACTGATAGCCTTGGCAAGAGGTAAGACAAGGCGGGACGCAAGGGAGTAAGCCTGATAACGACAGTCCTGACCTCATTTAGATCCTTGAATAAGGTCAGGAATTGGGAGAGCTTAGCGACATAGTTTATCTGTTTTCTGGAAGGAATCTTCCAGGTCAGGTCGGCTTGTGTAACGGCCCAGGATTCGCGGGTTTTCTGTTTTCGAGACGCCGTAAAGGCCCCACTGGGGAAAAATATAAATATCTCTGCCCTAAGGCTGAGAGAAGTATGACATTATAAGCATTCTTCTCGTATTTTGCTTATTCCAATATAAAATACTTAACTAACTTAAGCATCGGAGAGGTTTCCACCGGAAAACCCCCGGTGGTCCTTTCTATCGTGTTTTTGTTGAGGCAGTTCAGGATATTCTTAGGGAAGGAGCAAGGTGTCCCCGGTGTAATTTTCAGGGCGGAACAATCGTTATTAACTCAATTTTGGCATGGAAGAATCTTGTTCTACAATCATGGTGTATGTAATCTTATCATTCCTTCTATATTTGTTCTTCACTTGCAATTTGAAGCTTTTTGTGATATTTTGATTATGTAAGATTTACTATTTGATTATATATTACACTTATTTAAACTTTGATTATGCATTTGTTGTGTCTTTGTTCTAATTCTATATTTTTTTTGATGTTGTTACAGGTATTTCTAATTTTGTATCGTAGTTTGTCAATATGCTAATGTTGCGTTATTGACATTGATTTTAATTACTATGATGTGTTTTCTTGATGTTCTTGTGAACATTACTAATTATGATAATAATATTACCAGTGGTGGTTATGCATAATTGCTTATAGTGTATTTTTTTCGGATGTGCATTACTAATAACTCCTCATTGATTATGAACCACATATAAGATGGGCTGAGATTATTATATTATGTAAATTCTTGTCCAACCTCAATATCTTATATGAGTTAGTTTGTCAAAGGTTCATTTTTTGGGGAATTATATTCAAAGGCTTTGTTACCCATTATAAAATTGTGTTGATGGCTTCCTTAACGGCGAGAATGATTTTAAGATGTTATCCATGGAGTTATGTATATATATAAGGTGCATTGTTGAGATTTATATATTGAGATAAAATGGAAGAACATATACAAATTATGCCTGTTTGGTTGATAACATTTCTTTTATGGTGCATGAAGAAAAGTTTTTCAGTGATACATTCTGATACGACCTATTCGTGACTGGTCTGGCCTGATGTCGAGACACAAGATAACTTTGGTAAAACCTTGTTGGGATGAGCTGAACTGATGTCACAATAAGGGAGAAATAAGAGATGGGCTTATAGCTTGATGAAACTTGTCTTGACATGACCTAAATGTCAAGGCAAGTTTCGTGGGCTTGTTTCTGGGATCTCGGAAAGGCCCCACCTGAAGAGGGTTATAAATGTCTTAGACTCAAGGCTGGAAAGGTATGACATTCTGAGCATTCCCACTTGAATTGTTCCGATACAAAAACTGCTTAACTGACTTAAGCATCGGAGAGGTTTTCACAAGAAATCCCCTCCGGTGGTCCTTTCTAATATGTTTTTGGTGGAGCACGTCAGGATATTCTCAGGGAAGAAATAGGTGTTCTTGGTCCGGTTATTTTCAGGGCGAAACAATTGGCACCGCCTATGCGAAAGGTGGAACTAAGCTAAGACGTGAGACAAAATCATGGCATCAGACGGACTCAGGCGAAACCTAGTGGCAGAGCTGGGCGGAACGCCAAGTTCTACCGCACCAATGGGGATGCCAGAGACGGCAGGACCGTCAACAACAACTAGGCCCAGCGTACCGTAACTCCGTCAAGGTGGAACTTTACAGGCGGAGGGAGGATCACTGAATGACTCTTTTTTGTGGTAAATATCTAACTTCATTGGCAAGGCAGTGGATGCAGACGCAAAAATGAAGTTCACCGAGCTTTCATCACCCCCTCCCAAGTTAGCCGCCAGATATGGAGCCACCCTGGACTGCCCAGCGCACGAGTAGAGTTTCAGTCAGTAAGAGGAGGAGAGATTTTACGCCTTAGACAACGACACTTCAAGCAAAACCAACCCAGACCTCACTAAGCAGATGCAAAATTTGCAGAGGGAGGTCTGGAAAGTCAAACAAAAATTGGCATGCACGGGAGCAGGCCAAGCACGGAGGATCACTTCATTCATAGAGGCTGTTATGAGGGATGATCTCCCGGCCTCTTACCGATCTATAGGTTTTGAGTATAATAGGATGACAGGTCCGTGGGATCACTAGAGATGATTCGAGATCGCAACTAGATTGCACAAATTTTCTGACACTGTCATGTGTCGGGTCTTCCCCACGACCTTCACAAATTCGGCTCATCTTTGGTTCAGCTAGTTGCCCCGATCTATAAATAACTTTGACGAGTTAAGTTCTTTATTCTTGCATCATTTCACTAGTTGGAGGAAGTATCAGAAATGCCGCTGGAACTGTTCAAATTGAAGCAGAGAGAGGGAGAAATTCTGTGCAGATATATTAAATGATTTAAAAAGACCAAGTTGGAGGTGACGTAAGCATCCAAGTTTGCGGATGATAGGGTATTGCCACTTTGTGTCGCACATGTATTTGCTCATCAACCGATCGAAAGCACGGTTAAAGAAATGGTTAACTCCGTTACTTATGATTGCTCTTGGCACTCCAAGATGGTGAAGATGTTCTCGTGTAAGAACTGAGAACAATCTTGGAGTTAGCCTTCTGGGTTGGTATCGCTTCCACCCATTTCGAGACATAATCAACTCCAACAATGATGTACTCATACTCTCCACTCTTCGAAAATGTTCCCATAAAATCGATGCCCCATACATCGAAGATTTCGATTACTTGATTCAGAACCAATGGCATCTCGTTCCTCTTCCTTATTGATCCCATCTTTAACAATTATCGCATGTCTTGCAGTAGTGGTGTGTGTTGACGAATAGTGAGGGATAATATAAACCGGATTGGAGGACTTTGAATGTTGTCTTTTAGCTTTTGAATTGTCCTCCTTCGTCTTGATAAAACCTCAACACATTTAATCATCCGGTATACACCTCCAATAAAGTCCATCCTTGCAACGTTTATATAGGTATAGATCATCCCAAAAGAACTCCTGCATTTAGAAAAAAATCTCTTTCTTTATTGGGCAGAAAGGTGGTTAGAGATAATATTGCATTCAAGATAATTAACAAAATCAGCATACCAATGCTCGTCAATGTTTTCAACAGTGTTAGCATCTTTGATAGGCGAGAAAATGTTCGATATTTAATGGTTTAAAATCTATATTTTTGTGTTCTTAATATTCTTATATATATTTATTTCTTGCATATTTATAATTATGAGTAGTAGAGCACCAATTGTGTATTTTTCTCTTATTTTCTAGTAATTAGGTGCTAAATTGGTGAATCGAAGATTAAAGGATGATTCATAAGAGTTTCATGAGGAAACAAGAGAATCGACGAAGAAAACGAAGAAATCAAAAGTGGGCCCCGCTGGCCGAGAGACAGCGGTTCAGTGTTCAACCGGTATAGAGGGTTAGCGGTAGCTGACCTACCGCTAGTCAGGAAACCGTTATAAAAAGTGCAGGAAAAAGTTATGGAAAGTGCCTAAACCGACATAGAAGGGGCGGAAAACCTATTTTTGTAATGAAACTTGTTTTTCTAGACATCTACACCTATAAATACCCCCCATAACCCTTCAAAAATGTCTTACACACATATCCTAGGGTTCCTAGGCCCCAAAAGGAGTCCAAAACACTCAACCAACAAGGGAGCTTGAAGATTGAAGATCCAAGACTCAAGATTCAAGATCTAAGCTTTCTTATCCCCTCTTACCTTAGAATTATGTTTTATTTATTTTTCTTCTATTATTTCATGAACTCCATGAGTGAGTAGATTGTTTATCTAGTCCTAGGGATGTGGAAACCCTCGTGAGATTATGATTTAATTAATTTATGCGTATTTGTTTCGTTCTTCATATTAGATTGCTTGTGTTACTCTATTTACCTTTCATGATAAATTCATGACATAGTTGCTGAGTTCTTGGTTTGGATTTGCCACCTAGATTAGGGATTTGGTTATCAAAATGCTATAAAGAGGACTGCTTCCCCTGTAATTATCGTAGTTTCGATTTCTCTGAAGCAACTAATGGTCTCGCATCATTAGGGGTAACACAACATAAGTTAAATAAATCGAGCTTATGAGTTTATTACTTAGATTAACTTATTTCCCTTGTTCTTAATGTTGTATGTGGATTAAATCTAGAGAGCTTATTCTAGGTTGTTCATTAATTATAATTATATAAAGAGTTTATTTAAATTAGATACACGGTAAGGGCAAATTCGAGTAGCAGAGCTTATTGTTACTTAGGGTTTTTAGTTTTATATGATGAGTGGATTATAATATTGAAATTGGTTAGATAAATTGAACGTGGGTGGAAATTGAATTAGGACTGGAGCCTTATTATTATTTATTATTTTCTTATTTGTTTCGTTTAATTATTTTAATTGTTTTCTTTGTTTATTTAATTATTTAATTCTCGTTAGTTAGTTTATTATCTCTACCCCCGTTTTCTTAGTTTAGTAAAATATAAATCACAAGTTAATCCACACTCCTCGTGGGATTGATCCTTGCTTGCCACTGCTACTAGTTAGTAGAGGAAAGATGAGGAACTTTTATAAATATTATTTTTGATGCTTAACGATGAGCGGTAAAATTTTGGCGCCGTTTCCATGGAGTAGCGCGTATTAAGTTGTGATTTTACGTATTTTTATTTTTATTTTTCATTAAAAAATAAAATAAAATTTGTTTTGGAATTGCAGCATACTCTCATTAATTTTATGATTATGATGCTAGGTATGAAATGGATGGACAACCTTTTGAGCATGACGGATCGCGCTTCAATTATCAATTCTCACAATACTATCCTGAGTCATGGGTTGAACAAAATTCCGGACCATCGCTAGAGGATTTGGTGAAAGTAGTGGTGTCTAAGACTTCGCAACTCCGTCAAAACACTAAGTGGGCTACGGAAAGGATCCCTCGGGTTGAACCATGATTATTGTATCAAACATTCGATCATGTCACTGATGATTGAAGCGAACGCTTATGGGACTCGGAACCGGCAAAGAAATTACGATCCTTATCCCTACGAGCAAAGATGGGGACCCTCCAAATTTTCAAAGGGGACAAGATTTTTCGAGATAATATGATAATCGTCCCCTAGCACAAAAAACATCCCCAGAGCTCGTAGAGATGGTGAGAGCCACAGAGATGAACACCTTGAAGTTCCAGCAGAAAATGGATAAGTGGCAGCACGATGAGTACAACATGCAATCCAGCATAAAGAATCTCGAAGCTCAAGTGAGTTGAATGGCGGATCACGTAAGCCGGTTAGATGTGCAGTTGGAGGAGAAATTGACATTTGAATCTGAGGTGGATATGGAAAGAGTTAGTGACGTCATGCTGGAAGACGAGGAGAGAGTCGAAGCTTTATAGATCACAACGCCTATGTTGGAGGATAAATACGAGATGGAGATGGAAGAAACGAGGTAGGCTCATGATGAACATATTTTGCCCGAGCCAACGAATGAGATTCCTAACTCCATCGTCTCTCCAATCGAAGTCGAAGTCGAGCCAAAGTCGTTGCCATCATGTACCGTGTACCAAGTTATGAAGGATGAGGAGACGCCTGTGCGTGATGAAGTTTTAGAGAAGGTGGAGACTAAGGTCCTTCCTTATGAGGTGGTAAACGAAACTATTTTTTCCATATTTAATGAATTGCCACCACAAAGTCGAAAGTTGGTTCAGTGTTCAACCGGTATAGAGGGTTAGCGGTAGCTGACCTACCGCTAGTAGTATCACCACAAGTCAGGAAACCATTATAGAAAGTGCAAGAAAAAGTTATGGAAAGTGCCTAAAACGACATAGAAGGGGCGGAGAACCTATTTTTGGAAGGAAACGTTTTTTCCAAAACATCTACACCTATAAATACCCCCCATAACCCTTCAAAAACGTCTTACACACAAATCATAGGGTTCCTAGTCCCCAAAAGGAGTCCAAAACACCTAACCAACAAGGGAACTTGAAGATTGAAGATCTAAGACTCAAGATTCAAGATCTAAGATTTCTTATCCCCTCCTATCTAAGAATTATGTTTTATTTATTTTTCTTCTATTATTTCATGAACTCCAAGTGATTAGATTGTTTATCTAGTCTTAGGGATGTGGAAACACTTGTGAGATTATGTTTTAATTAATTTATGCGTATTTCTTTCATTCTTCACATGAGATTGCTTGTGTTATTCTTTACTTTTCATGATAAACTCATGACATTATTGTTGAATTCTTTGTTTGGATTGGCCACCTAGATTAGGGATTTGGTTATGAACTGATAGAAAGAGGACTGCTTCCTATGTAATTGTCGTAGTTTCGATTTCTCTGAAGCAACTAATGGTCTCGCATCATTAGTGGTAACACAACATAAGGTAAATAAACCGAGCTTATGAGTTTATTGCTTAGATTAACCTATTTGACTTGTTCTTAATGTTGTATGTGTATTAAATTTAGAGAGCTTATTCTAGGTTGTTCATTAATTAGAATTAATTAAAAGGTTGTTTTAATTAGATACAGGGTAAGGGCAAATCCGAGTAGCAGAGATTATTGTTACTTAGGGTTTTTAGTATTATATGATTAGTGGATTATAATATTGAAATTGGTTAGATAAATTGAACGTGGGTGGAAATTGAACTAGGACTGGAGCTTTATTATTATTTATTATTTTCTTATTTGTTTTGTTTAATTGTTTTAATTGTTTTCTTTGTTTATTTAGTTATTTAATTCTCGTTAGTTAGTTTATTAGAATTAAATCTAGAGAGCTTATTCTAGATTTTTAATTAATTAGAATTAATTAAAGTGTTTGCTTTAATTAGACAAAGGGTAAGGGCAAATTCGAGTAGCAGAGCTTATTGTTACTTATGGTTATTAGTTTTATATGATGAGTGGATTATAATATTGAAATTGGTTAGATAAATTGAACGTGGGTGGGAATTGAACTAGGACTGGAGCTTTATTATTGTTTATTATTTTCTTATTTGTTTTTTTTAATTGTTTTCTTTGTTTATTTAGTTATTTAATTCTCGTTAGTTAGTTTATTATCTCTACCCCCGTTTTCTTAGTTTAGTAAAATATAAATCACAAGTTAATCCACACTCCTCGTGGGATTGATCCTTGCTTGCCACTGCTACTAGTTAGTAGAGGAAAGACGAGGAACTTTTATAAATATTATTTTTGATTTTACGTATTTTTATTTTTATTTTTCATTAAAAAAAATAAAATAAATTTTTTTTTGGAATGGCAGCATACTCTCACTAATGGAGGAGAAATTGCCATTTGAATCTGAGGTGGATATGGAAAGCGTTAGTGCCATCATGCTAGAAGACGAGGAGAGAGCCGAAGCTTTAGAGATCCCAACGCCTATGTTGGAGGATGAATACGAGATGGAGATGGAAGAAACGAGGCAGGCTCATGATGAACATATTTTGCCCGAGCCAACGAATGATATTCCTTACTCTATCATCTCTCCAATCGAAGTCGAAGGCGAGCCAAAGTCGTTGCCATCATGTACCGTGTACCAAGTGATGAAGGATGAGGAGACGCCTGTGCGTGATGAAGTTTTAGAGAAGGTGGAGACTAAGGTCCTTCCTTATGAGGTGGTGAACGAAACTATTTTTTCCAAATTAAATGAAAAGCCACCACAAGTCGAAAGTTTTTTCAGTGTTCAACCAATATAGAGGGTTTGCGGTAGCTGACCTACCGCTAGTAGTATCACCACAAGTCAGGAAACCGTTATAGAAAATGCATGAAAAAGTTATGGAAAGTGCCTAAACCGACATAGAAGGGGCGGAAAACCTATTTTTGGAAGGAAAGTTGTTTTTCAAGACATCTACACCTATAAATATCCCCCCATAACCCTTCAAAAACGTCTTACACACAAATCCTAGGGTTCCTAGTCCCCAAAAGGAGTCCAAAACACCCAACCAACAAGGGAATTTGAAGATTGAAGATCCAAGACTCGAGATTCAAGATCTAAGATTTCTTATCCCCTCCTATCTAAGAATTATGTTTTATTTATTTGTTTATTTCATGAACTCCATGAGTGAGTAGATTGTTTATCTAGTCCTAGGGATGTGGAATCCCTTGTGAGATTATGTTTTAATTAATTTATGCGTATTTCTTTCATTCTTCATATGATATTGCTTGTGTTATTCTATTTACTTTTCATTATAAATTCATGACATTATTTTTGAATTCTTGGTTTGGATTGTCCACCTAGATTAGGAATTTAGTTATCAACTGCTAGAAAGAGGACTGCTTCCTTTGTAATTGTCGTAGTTTCGATTTCTCTAAAGCAACTAATGGTCTCGCATCATTAGGGGTAACACAACATAAGTTAAATAAACCGAGCTTATGAGATTATTGCTTAGATTAACCTATTTGCCTGGTTTCTTAATGTTGTTGGTGGATTAAATCTAGAGAGCTTATTCTAGGTTGTTCATTAATTAAAATTAATTAAAGAGCTTGTTTTAATTAGATACACGGTAAGGGCGAATTCGAGTAGATAGCTTATTGTTACTTAGGGTTTTTAGTTTTATATGATGAGTGGATTATAATATTGAAATTGGTTAGATGAATTGAACGAGGGTGGAAACTGAACTAGGACTGGGACTTTATTATTATTTATTATTTTCTTTTTTATTTCGTTTAATTATTTTAATTATTTTCTTTTTTTATGTAGTTATTTAATTCTCATTAGTTAGTTTATTATCTCTACCCCCATTTTCTTAGTTTAGTAAATTATAAATCACAAGTTAATCCACACTCCTCGTGGGATTGACCCTTGCTTGCCGCTGCTACTAGTTAGTAGAGGAAAGTCGAGGAACTTTTATAAATATTATTTTTGACGCTTAACGACGAGCGGTCAAATTTTAAACTGTATTGGAGGACTTTGAATGCTGTCTTTTAGCTTCCGAAATACCCTCCTTCATCATGACAAAACCTCAACACATCAGTTTTTCTTCATCCGGTATACACCTCCCATAAAGTCTATCCTTGCAACGTTTATATAGGTATGGATTATCCCAAAAGAAACTCCTGCATTTAAACAAAAATCTCTTTATTTCTTGGGCAGAAAGGTGGTTAAGGTTAATATTGCATGCAAGATAATTGACAAAATCAGCATACCAAGGCTCGTCAATATTTTCAACAGAGTTAGCATCCTCATAAGGAAAAATATCATCAAAAAAATCAAGTTTGCTAGACTTAGTGTCTACTAACACGCGAGATAAATAATTGGCAACCACATTTTGACATCCTTTTCTATCCTTGATCTTAACGTCGAACTTTTTTAAAAGGAGAACCCAACGAATCAACCTAGGTTTACTTTTGATTTTAACAAATAAGTGGCGCAAGGCCGCATGATCGGTGTGCACAATTACCTTTGACCCAACAATATAAGAACGAAATTTATCTAATGAAAACACTACTGCAAACAATTCACGTTCAATGGTGGTATAATTACGTTTTGCACTATTTAGCATGAGACTAGCATAATAGATCACACTTAGTAATTTATCTACTTGTTTCCCCAAAACAGATCTTACTGCGTTGTTAACGTGTCTCACAGGATCTCAAATGGTAGTGACCAGTCGGGTACAAGAACAACCGGTAACCAAATCGCAGTCTTAATTATAACAAACCACACCAATTATCCAAATCGGATGATTCGAATCACTAAATTATCATAAAACAATCGTCACCAAATCGCTCACATAAACGTTATCATAAGTGATTCACAAGAAATATCCCAAGATGATATCCCGAGTTCATTATCTAACATGAATCATAAAACTAATTAACGAGGTAAAAGTTTAGAGTTTACTAAATCGTGAGAAAACTCAATCACGATACTATGATGAATCCTTGCCAAATTCAGCTATTCCGGGAAGTGAAATGAACCTCGTTGAATCTGGTGAGCTTTTCACGAACCTCCGTCTCCAGCGATTATCCGAACCGATCGAAATTCTAAGTATTATTGTCGTAAGGGCTATAAGTCAAAGGTTGAGAAAGTTGTCAATACCCTCTTCCAATGTATATGATCTAGTCTTGTGGGTGAAAGGATAGGTCTTCTCTGAAGATTTCTGAGTTTTAAAGGCTCAAGAAACATTTCGTAAATGAAGAATCCCAAAAATCTGCATTTGTAACGTACGAATCCGATCGGATTGGTCATTAGCCCGATTAGATGAAAATCTCTATCCTATTGACCAGTTGGACATAGCGCTTATCCGATCGGTGCGTGTCTTTAAATTCAATCCGATCGGTTATTGTTCTTATCCGGTCGGATAGGTGTTCTTTTGGCTACTTCGAGCGCTGATTCTTTGTCTTCATCTCTCGGGTTTTGTCAAATGATTCATCAGAAAGAGAAAAACCAGAAAAATGGTCCAAAATGACCAATTATTGAATAAAAAGTTGAAAAGCTAATAAAAAGGCCAAATAATGCAAAATCATGCAAAATAGCTTATTCTTAACCTAAGAAGACGGTAAAAAGACTCAAACATGACTCAAAATATGTACAAAAGTGTAACAAAAATGTATGAATCAGAATCACTAACATCAAGCTTCAAAAGCGTTTATCAATAATATCAAAAAACTTAAAATCTATGGTTTTGTAAGACCATCAACAATAAGGATGCATATAAAAAACCCTAAAATTTGCAACTTTTTCTTTATTCAGAAACTAGTTGAAATAATGTTCAAAATACACGAACTCGCTACACAAGCCCACATCAAAACAGAAGATTACTCTTTCTTACCTTTTTCATTACATTTTGATTTTTACGAATGCTTCCTTTCATTAGATGAATTTTATTTTTGTCGCAGGATATTACACTTTCACGACATTATTTAATTTTGTCATCGTTGATCAAATTTTCGTCATTAATTCGCATATTTGATCACCATAATATAAAATTCATCACAATAAGGGAGTGACAAAAAAAATAGTTAGGAGAGAAATATTTCAATGACAACTGATAATAAATGGTGATGACATTTGGTCTCACAATAAATTTTTATTTGTGAAAACACTATATTTTGTCATTATTTTCTCCATGCAAAATGGTGATGATGTCTAGTGTCACAACAATCTTTTTTCATGAAAACATCATATTTTGTCACTTCTCTAACAAGAATAGTGATAATCTTATTTTGACACCGAAGTGTTATTTAGTGACGACAAATATGAATTTTTCATTCACACGAAGATTTAAGAGATGAATTTTTCAATAACAACTTGATGAATATTGGTGATAACATTTATTAGTTTTTTTTTTTTTATGAAAGTATCATATTTTCTGAAAATTCTCCAATTTCTGGAATTCAACTGGTCATCGAGCCGATATTAATAGTAATCGTCGCCATAGTAGTAGTAGTCGTAGTAGTAGTAGTAGTCGTTGTAGTAGTAGTAGTAGTAGTAGTAGTAGTAGTAGTAGTAGTAGTAGTAATTCATGATAAATTAGTAAAAGTCATCATTTTGAGTCAACAATTTAATCAAACAAATCAAATATCAGGATATTTGAATCGTGTTTGACATATTCAAAAAAATATTCGTATTCGTATTCAAATTACAACTTGGATGATTTAGTTTTCTAAAAGTAAGAATATAAATTAAAACTTAAAATATAATATAGCCATAATATATACCATTCCGACTATATATTTATATTAAACGAAAATAATATTCATATCCTCCGTATCTGATTAGTAATTTTCGGGTTGACGTGTAATTTTCTAATGGTTCGGGTCTTACTTTTGAATTTTAGAGATATAGAGACATATTAAAATATACAAATTCTATTTATATGAGTCCATGAATTTTAATTATAGGAATCCCATAGGCTTACAACCACCCCACCAAGTTCTCCTAACATTATATTTTAAAACTAATATATCATTATTAATAAATAAGTTTCATATTTCTCTTTCTGGAATCATTTTACTTATTACAAATTTGAAAAAAAAATAATTAAAAAAACACTATTTAAAAAACCATATAAAACAAAAAATATTTTAAAATAAAATAAAACAAATTATAGAACATTAAATTATGTAGCTAGGTGAATAAATATTTTTTTTAAATAACTATTTAATAAATTATAAAACGCCATTTTTTCTAGTACATCTAACGCGAACTTTGTCCCATTGAGTTCTTGCTTTAATTTTGAGTCGACGCGCTAGCTTGAGATCAATCGGAGTTAGTTTGCCCAGTTGGCACTGGCCAAAGTTTCGATTTTCACAATCATTTCACTAAGAGAATTTGTAAATTCTGGGATCGATTTCGGCCAGCTCTGACGTTTATTAAACCTAAAACTTATAAATTTTTGTTCTTGTTATCATTTTGAATTGACTAATATTAGACTCGTAACCACTTCCCACCATTTTCGACGAGAGACCTGAAGTACTTGATTTGCGACTTTGTTACTTCGCAGTCCCATCAGTGACTGCCCAGTGACATGGTAGTAACAAAACTACCACTGTGGAAATTTCCACCACCTCATGGTTTGGTCACATCCTTAGTCCCAGATTCCGACAACCACGTCTGCACGATTTTGGTATCAAATAAGCATTGTTCTTATCTGTTGCTGCCCTCAACCACAACGGTGGAGCTCCAAAGGCCTTTCATCCAACCACCACTATCTTTGCCTTAGTGTGAAGACCCAAGAACCCTCCCTCAATCATCTCCTCAAACTGTTATTCCAATAGAGGCTGGGAATAAACCTAACCTTCCAAAAATCTTATACTTTTGTTGGTAATTACTATTAATACTTATGGTAATTTTATTATTTATTGTGGTAATTGTATTCCTAATTGTGTATTTTACAATAATATAACTGCTAAAAACACGTATGCTACGATGATTATTATGTTATGAAAAATAGTTTTGTTGAGTAGACACCAATATATATATAATATCTTACTCTGAGTTAATACCACATTATGAGGATTACTTGATGTGATAATCTTATTGATGGATGTGGTAATTTTAGTATTATTTGTAATAACCTTTGAATTATTAATAGATGTGGCAATCTTATAACTTATGATGTAATTTTAGTATTGTTGGTTATAATAATTTTTCTTCGGGCCATGTACAATCTTAATATTTTTCATTGGGTTGGAACATACATAAATCATCATAATAAAGGTATTGGGTGACAATGCATTATACAGTCGAGCAAACCATATACCATCTTAAAAGAAAATATTTGGAAAAAAGAAAAGGAAATGAAAACAACATATATACAAGGGGGATCTGAACAACATATATACAAGGGGGATCCGAACCAATAAGTCTTCTAAATTCAAGTTGCACCAGAAGCTGACACGTCAGAAGCGGACCAAGGAGATTTCGACACTTATCAATAAAAGTTACGGTTAGTCAAGAAATTTACCAGTGCTTAATACACGTCAGAAGTGGACCAAGGAGATTTCTTTATTTTTTGTTTTTATTTAACTTCCCTTTAGATTTCTTTAATAATTATTTGTTGTTTAATTATAAGTTTGTAAAGTTTATGTAAATTATATTATGAATTTTTAATTTAATTTTATTATATTTTGATTTTTTAAACTTTTATTTTTAGTTTCTTATTATGAGTTTTTTAGGAAAAGAAATATGACTTTCTTTTGTTAGAAAAGATATTAATATGGTATTTTAAAGTAAAAATTATACATTTACAAATGATTATCAAATAAAAAAATATACGATGCAATTTTTCTTGAGGGGGTACTCAACAACATGCATGTAAAATGAGTATTTGACTATAAGATTTCCCAACAAAGGATATAACATATTTAATCAAGTAATAATATAATGAGTTATAATAACATCTAAATTAATTATTTCATAAATATGAAAAATAAAATATACATGAAATAATAATTAATATATTCAACTTAAATATATATATATATATGAGTAATAAAACATATATGCTGAATTAATCATGTTAAATAAATAAATTATTAATAATTAGTCATAAATTATTGAGATATAAATGTCCATAAAAAATTATATTGTCACATGATTAAAAATATTATATTATTACGTTTATATTAGATGATTTATAAGTTATTTTTGTTATGCCCTCAATAGTTTTAATTTTATTTCTTACACCAAATAATTATATACGGGTAATCACTTCTTTTTTATCTCATAACTTGCTATTAATAATATAATTTCTTTATAGGGTAATTACTATTATGTATATGTAGTATACTCGTTTTGTGTTTATAGTACCTAATTTAATTCTTCCTATCCGAGCGATGATTCTTATTCCCTTTCCGACTCAATTACATACTACCCGAGCTATGAGAAATATAAACCAAACGATCAATTTTTGGTATGGCAGCAAGATCTAGGCGCTGAGACCATTCGTCATCGGGACGAACTTGCGCAATCTATTGAGCAATTCCTGAAGAATATGGATACGATGATGGGTCAAGTAGAGGCTTCTGTGGAAAGATTGTTAAAAGAGAGGGACAACCAACAAATCCACTATCATTATGATACCCCATTTGATAATGATCTTTGCTATGTTTTCCGTGATAAGGAGGAGCAGCTTACATTTGACGAGCTGCCAATTTTTGATGTAGTGGAGACCACCTTCGAGTTTGGGGATTCAAGCTTGAATGTTTGCTTGGAGATGGAGATTGAGGATTTGGTCGAGATCGCCTCTTTTGCGATTGATTATGATGTTTTGGGTAATACTGTAGGGGTGTTCCCATTGGAGGTTCCGAGTGACTATGTTGGCAACTCAGACTTACTTG
This sequence comes from Phtheirospermum japonicum, assembly GCA_014905375.1. Classification (NCBI taxonomy): domain Eukaryota; kingdom Viridiplantae; phylum Streptophyta; class Magnoliopsida; order Lamiales; family Orobanchaceae; genus Phtheirospermum; species Phtheirospermum japonicum. The sequence goes on along the minus strand of BMAC01000694.1, from coordinate 104,711 downwards.
CTCTTTGTGGAGATGTTGGAGTTGTGTTACCGGATTTGGAGGAGGTTGTGTTTGTTGAGCCACTGATTCGAGCTTTTGTGTACCTACTTTATAAATATTTTTCAAACGTTTAAAAGCTCACTCGCTCGAAAGAGTACGAGATCGCGTGTAGGTTGATAAGCCGAACAGAGTCAATTCTCTCGAGAAAAACTAATCGGAGGTTCCTTTTATGTTTGTTTTTCACGAATAAGAAATAAAAATAAAAACCTAATTTAAACACTTAAAATCAAGAAATTGAATTGAATGAAGAACTAAGAACTCAAGATTTCGAAAAGATTTAAGAAAACAAGGGTCCTAGAGCTTCCATTCGTCTCCACGACTAATTGACAACCCAATTAATTGTTCTAAGCGAATCTAGGCTCTAGGCCCGTAAGATCTAGCCAACAAACTTCATCAATCTCATCATCAGAAACCCGCAACAATCATCAACACAATTCATCATACAAGTTTGGGATGGTTGTTTTGATTGAACTATTCTAAGAAGAATTTCTAGCAAGCAAATAATTAAAAGCATGAGAATTCATTAAACTAATTAAGCAAGGGAATTGAAAACTTACTAATTAGTTGAAGAGAATAAAAGAGTTCCAAGCAAAGAAATCCACGAATAAAACTAATCTAACATCTAAACTAACTAAACAACTATTCTAATTAATCAAAAAACTAGAAATTTAAAACTAAGAATTATGGTGGAGAGTATCAAGAGAATTGAAGCAATCCTAGGTCTTTGAAAACCCTAGGAACACCCTAAAAAAACATCCAACTATGCTTTAAAGACGTATTACAAGCTATATATAGGTTTACAAAGACTTTGAGCACAAGAAACCTCTTAAAATCGGATTCTGGGCCGCTAACGGTACCACTAGCGGTTATAGTGACCGCTAGCAGTAACCGCTAGATTCTGTGACAGCCAGTCAACACTTGGTCAACATGGGTAACCCATTTTCAATCAGCATACCCAGTGTCAGCTTAAATACTTCAAATCGAGGCTCGTTTTCGCTGAAACTCCACTTGTAGACCCATCCTCAACTATGTCCAAACCAAAAATCTTCAAAATACCTAAAATAAACATAAATTTGATTAATTATAATTAAAATATGATAAAATAAGTTGGAGATAAGAAAATACCAAAAGAAGTTTAATTTATCCAACTTATACCAAAATCAACAATAAAAACTAACTCAAATACTAACTAAAATAAAGACAAATTCATGTTAATCAACTACCCCACGCTTTATTGGTTTGTTCGTCCTCAAACAAACAATAGTTTCAAAGATTAACATGAATAAAAATAAATTCAAGCAAAGAGTTGTGTTATGCTATGTACATAATTTTGAAAATGTCGATAAGTGTAACGCAACCTCAAACGCTCGACCCTTATTACATTGTCGCCCCAAAATTCAATCAGGCATCCTCTCAAAACAGTAATATTTAGGGGTTCACTCAAAGCACTCGAGAATTTTTATAGGGACGTGTTTATACTCAATTCATACAAATACAAGTATAATCAAGAACCTAAAATCAAACTCATCTCATCGCAAATTAAGTGTGTAACTAACCAAGAATCTGAAAGGTCTTTACGGGTTGTAATGTGGGCTCTTTGGACATGTATGTAATATATAAGTCACGTGGCTAACTCATGGTTTAACGTGATCAATAACTCGCTCAACCTATTCTAATCAAGAAGCAATGTGCTTCACCTCATTCAAAAGAAAAACCTCACTAAACACTCATAAAGTAGCCTTTAAACTTAGGCTATTTCTCAACTCGAAACCAAAAATCGACTTTTGAACAAACCAGTTAAATGATTTAGAAACTCATGATACGCTTCTTATTTCAAACTCAACTCTTGCCTCCTAAACATTAGGTTTCATAAGAAAATTAAAAATAAAACACAATCCTTTATAAGCGTAGGCAATAACTCAACATGATTCATGACTCAAACTTTTGTGCACCCCGTTTTTAATAATTAATTTAAAAGCACGTCAGTTTGCTCGCAAGTGTACGAGGTAACTGTAGGGTGATGAGTTTGACTCGAGTCGTATCTCTCGAGGAAACAACTGTTCGGTTTTATCAATGTTTTTCTCAATCACGAATAACATACATATACATTTGGGGGTTTGAAAAGATTAATTCGATCATTATAACTAAAGCAATAATTAAACTAAATCTATTTAAACAAATTATTCTAAACTAAATTACCAACTACGAGCAATAATTTAAACTACTTAAGCTTACGAACTAAGAATTTAAAGAAACGAATCTAAAGCATAAATATAATAACTACCATCAAACAATCGCATCATACGAATCTAAGATTAACGAATAACTAAGCATGAATTGATCGCATAAATAAACTAGATTAACCAATATCCAATAACAAGCATAAACGATTAAGCTAATTAAACTAGTTCTAGCATTAACTAAGAATTAAACTAACAATTAAACTAGAAATTAACTACTAAATTAACTAAGAGTTTAGAGTACTTATTCGAACTACTAAAAGCAGTAAAAAGCTCCAGCTATTCCAGAGGTTGAACGTTGATCTTGGGCGAAGAATGAATCCCGAACTCGAATTTGACGTTTTGGACGCGTTGTTCTTCGATCCTTGATCTCCGTCTTCAAATCTCGTTATGAGATGTGGGATTATTGTTATTTTAAGCTAAAATACCTCAGGGGTCGTGTCTTCTCTTCAAAATCCGAAATAATGAGGGTTTATATAGATTTTGCATGACTTGGCGCATAAGAAACCCTAAAATCCGAATTCTGGGCCGTCGCGTCGACGGA
>BMAC01000694.1:79618-94966 GCA_014905375.1 Phtheirospermum japonicum | reverse complement strand
CCGGTTACTTAGCTGTAAGGTGAAAAACAACGAAATATCACCTACTTGTATCAATTACGATCGAAATACGGTAAAATAAGCTGGAATTATAAAAATACGAGATTAAGCTTAAATCGTCCAACTTATACCAAAAATAAATATAAAAACGAACTAAAAAGCTAATAAAAATAAGGACAAATCTATTCTAATTAATTCACCATCCTCCTTATTCTTGTTTTTCTTCTTCTTCCTTTTTTTTATATTTTATCTATTCACTTTTTTTTCTCTTTTTTTTTTTGAAGGATGGTGATCCTTTAATACAACTTTATTCATAAATCCCTGATAAAATCTCCAAAACACAAATAACCAATAAATAAAACTAACTCTTACCCCACGCTTTTAATGATCGTAGGAGTCAACTCACAAACACTCATGGTTATATGAAATGGATTATTTGGCTGTGATTGGGTCATTCAGAATTTATAGTGGCCAAAATATATGGATATGGCAAGAATAAGGGTTTTTTTTGTGCCTTAACATCATGTTCAAAGCTAACTACACACAATAATTTCAAAGAGATCGCAAAACAGAACTTACTCAAGTACATGCGATGATGATAAACACTCAGGCTACTCATTGGCTTTACATGAAAATATTTTAAATTGACGCTGCTTTTAAGGTCTTGCAAAATTGTTTGCGTCCAAGTACCATTTTACAATCTATAAATAATAATTTTGAAAATTTTTATGCACTTATACATGCTCAAATTCAAGAACATCAAATCATACTTAGTTAGCTTCGAAAGGCAAGCCAGACAAACACAATTCAGCGCAGGAATAACAGTTAATCAGGTAAAACATTAGCAACTACAAATCATGAATTCAAATTACACAATTATTGAAAAATATAAATCATCACTCGACCATCCTCCCCCCTCTAAAAATCCTGCAAGCTCCTGATTGCCATAAATATATATAAAAACAAATCAAAAGAATAAAGAAGTAAAAAAGCATCCCTGAAAATTAAATAGTTGAGCTGCTCAAGATGCCGTTTTGAAATCATTTATTCGTCTCAAATCGCTTGACTGAAAATGTCTCGATTAACAACCTATAAATACAAATAAGAAAACAAAACAAACTAACTAATATTTTTCGATTTTGATTTTTTTTAAACACTAACGGTAGCCTTAGCGGTCAAGGTTACCAAACCTCTCAGTTCGTGGTTAGCGGTAGCTATAACGGTTTGAGGCTACCGCTAGAGACACCACTAAACTCTTTGTTGCTGTCTAGCGATAGTGGCAACCGCTATGCTACCGCTAGGTGCTTGAATTTTGAAATTTTGCTCGATTTTCTGCACATCAACACACACGTAAACGCACCACAGCAAATAACTCAACTTAAAAAATAAGATAAAAGAAAGAAATATTAAAAGAAAATCTAAGGAAAAAGAAAAAGAAAACAAACGCTTGGGTTCCCCCCCAAGAAATGCATTTTTTAACGTCGCTCGCTTGACGTGTTCTACGAGCAATGTTATCTAGGATCCAAAAATAAGTGACGATCATGCCATGCCTTAGTGTTCTCCAAGAGCAAAAATGGGTGATTAAAATCACCAAGGCGGGCACGGATAGCAAGTCGTTGAGTAAGAGAAATGAAAACTTCAACTCGCTTCGAAGGTTGAAAAGGCGAGTAGTCCATCACCACGAACATATCAAACGTTAATTGGGGCACGGGGCAATCCTTAATCATTGAAAACACTAGGAAATCCGTTGAACAAATGGCAAATCCCTCGAACATCCCGATTTCCTTTACTTCTTTGACGTCCCCCTCGATGGTTTGAAAAATATTTAATGTCTTTTCCGGGCATAGGGGAGGGAAACTAAAATTCTTCTCCATTGCCTCTACCACCATCTCAGTATCAAATTCGATCAACGCTTTGGGTGGCACAGAAAGAGGCTCAATAATCTCATCTCTCTCCAATAATTCTTCCACCACTTCAAAATTAAGATTCAACAACGGTTCGGGTGGAACGAAGTGAGGTTCAATAATCTCACCCTTTTCCAAATCGGTCTCCACATTATCATCCTCAAATAGATCGAGTAAGTCAAAATATTCAACACCTTTCGGGCTCTCCAATGGCAATACCCCTATATCCTTATCCAAAACATCATCGAAAAGCACAAGAGGAGCAAATCTCATCCAAATTCTCCATAACTTCCTCTTTAACCATATCTCTCAAACAACCGCTTATGCTCAAATCCTCAACATCCAAGGTGCGCTCCATCACATCGAAAATTGGTAGCTCCGGCTGACTTGGGAGTGTGTCTATTCTCGCCATAGAAGCCGTTTTGACCCAAAATCATCTCCAAATTCTTCATAGTCTTAGAAAGGTTATTTACCTGCTCAGTCAGTTGCGCAATTTCATTCCATTGACGAATGGTCTCAGCTTCTAGATCTTGCTGCAACTCCAAAAATTGATCGTCTGGTTTATATTCTTCATAGCTCGGGCAGTAGGGAGTCGAGTCGGGAGGAGCGTAAGAGTCGTAGGTCAGATAGAAAGAATTAGAATCGGGTGGAGCATATAGATCGTCATGGCTCGGATAATATGAATTCGAAGATGGGGCCCACTCAGGCGTGCATAACGTCTCCATGAACTGATCGTGTACTTCCTCCCATGTTTCCAAGGAATCGGAATCCAAATATACCCATCTTTTTCTTGCCCGAGCCTTTAGTGTGTAACGGAAGAATCGCATCTTCACTTGATTCCTCGTAAGGTCAAGAAGAGTGAAGGTCCGGGTGGTGGAATCGTACTCTCGGATGAACTTCAACGGATCCTTGCCCAGAAGCCCACGAAAAACCAGGAGTTGTTCTATGTAGAAATCGTCAAGATCGTAGTCTTGCTTCTTTGAGCTCATTGGAATGGACGGTTGTTAGCCACGCCAATTGGATGGAGGTGCACCGTTGTCATACGATGAATATCCTCGATAGTGAGACATCTTATATATATATATATATATATATATATATATATATATATATATATATAATATATATATATATATTATATATATATATATATATATTATATTGGGTCGTTGAATCTATGCTTCAAGAGATGTACCGTGCATACGCAACACTCAACACATAAGATTAAACGTACCGGTGGAAAATAATAAAAATGAAGGAAAAGAAAATCACAATTAAATATTAAAGATAAACGAAACACAAATAAGATCACGAAGAGAAAACACAAAAATCACAACCTTTAGTTTTCCCCGGCAACGACGCCAAAATTTTGATTCAGACTTTTGTGTACCTACTTTATTGATATTTGTCAAACGCTTAAAAGCTCGCTCGCAAGAGTACAAGATCGCGTGTAGGTTGATAAGTTGGACCAAGTAGATTCTCCCAAGGAAAAATAACTGGAGGTTCATTTTGTGTGTGTTTTTCACGAATAGGAAATAAAAATAAAAACCAAATTTAAACACTTAAAATCAAGAAATTGAATTGAATGAAGAACTAAGAAACCAAGATTTTGAAAAGATTTAAGAAAACAAGGGTCCTAGAGCTTCCATTCGTCTCCACGACCAATTGACAACCCAATTAATTGTTCTAAGCGAATCTAGGCTCTAGACTCGTAAGATCTAGCCAACAAACTTCATCAATCTCATCATCACAAACCCGCAACAATCATCAACACAATTCATCATACAAGTTTGGGATGGTTGTTTTGATTGAACTATTCTAAGAAGAATTTATACCAAGCATATAATTAAAATCATGAGAAATTATTTAAACTAATTAAGCAAGGAATTGAAAACTTACTAATTAATTGAAGAGAATAACATCATTCCAAGCGAAGAAATCCACGAAATAAAACTAATCTAGCATCTAAACTAACTAAAGAACTATTCTAATTAATCTAAAAACTAGAAATTTAAAACTAAGAATTATGGAGGAGAGTATCAAGAGAATTGAAGCAATCCTTGGGTTTGGAAAACCCTAAGAATACCCTAAAAAATGTCCAACTATGCTTTAAAGACGTATGGCAAGGTATATATAGTTTACAAAGACTTGGAGAAAAAGAAACCTCTTAAGAAATTTATTATGGGCCGCTAACGGCACCACTAGTGGTTATAGTGACCGCTAGTAGTAACTGCTAGGTTCTGTGACAGCCAGTCAACACTTGGTAACCCAGTGTCAATCAGCATACCCAGTGTCAGCTTAAATACTTCAAATCGAGGCCCGTTTTTGTTGAAACTCCACTTGTAAACCCATCCTCAACTATGTCCAAACCAAAAATCTTCAAAATACCTAAAATAAACATAAAATTAATTAATTATAACTAAATATGATAAAATAAGTTGGAGATAAGAAAATACGAAAATAAGTTTAATATATCCAACTTTACAAAAATCAACAATAAAAACTAACTAAAATACTAAACCCATCCTCAACTATGTCCAAACAAAAAATCTTCAAAATACCTAAAATAAACATAAAATTAATTTATCATAATTAAAATATGGTAAAATAAGTTGGAGATAAGAAAATACAAAAATAAGTTTAATCTCTCCAACTTATACCAAAATCAACAATAAAAACTAACTAAAATACTAACCAAAATCAAGACAAATTCATGTTAATAAGCCGCATTGCGTTCTGCCCGATGCTTTGATTAATCTTAACGTTGAGGAGGTAGAAGAGGCAATCAAGAAGGAGTTTGGGTCGGTCGTGATCATTCCTTTTGTTTGAACGATTTCCTGGTCATTCCGATGACCGAACATTGTTCCACACTTCGGATGACTTTCTATCTCTTCACGGTGATCGATTACTCACGTTTCTGACCTCCAAAGCCAATTGGAATTTTCACTTCTCTTTTGATGGAAACTGCTCATCGTGCCCACCTTGGTGATCATCATCACCCGCTATTGCTCATGGAGAATACTAAGGCGTGACACGATCATCATTTATTTCTGGATCCCGGATAACACCACTTGTTTAATTCGTCAAGCAAAAGACGTTAAAAATTGCACTTCTTGGGAGGTAACCCAAGTTTGCTTTGTTTTCTTCTATAATTTTATTTATTTTTATTTTTATGTTTCTTATTATATTTTTGTACATATTTTAGTGTGTGATAAGTTGGAGTTTGGATAGATTTGGTAAAGGTGTGTTAAGTGCGGAGGGAGTGACGAATATCAGCAAAGCCAGATAATCTGGTCGGAGAGAAGCATAGACCGATCGGACAAAACCTTCTGGAGAACCATTCGATCGGATTGGTGTAAAAGACTGGCCGGAAAGAACCTTATGGAGAACCATCTAGCTGGACAGAAGCCACATCCAACCGGATGACTCTGCAGTCTTACTTGAGAACCATCGCCTACTATTTGAAAAGTTCCATCTTCTCCTCCGGGCGACATCGACATTCAGGCAGGCCCGAGCCCCAATATAGTATCACTTTCTATCCTAAATCTCATTTTTTTTCATTTTTTTTTGTTAGATTTTTCTGTTATGTGTTATGTACATAGTGTCCATTTTAACTATTCGACGAACTATTCACATGATTATTAATTCTTTCATTTGTTCGAGGACGAACAAACCACTAAGGCGTGGGGTGGTTTGGAGAGTCTAATATTATGCATGCGTATCATTCCGGTCGAATAGTTCTCTTTGAGTCTCTCTTCGTGACGACATACGAATCAACCAATCGTTTATGTCGACGTATGTTGAAATCATTCCCATTCTTATTTGTGTTTGTACTGGCTTGCCTGTCAAAATCATATATTGCTTGATCTATCGTTAGAGTCTTCTGAGCTTGCTTAGTGCATAATTTCTCAAAACCTACTTATATAATTATTTAAAACAACACTTAGTCGTTAGGAATTTTTCGAAGCTTTTAAAATTCGATCACCTTGCTTTCAAAGTTTGAATAAAGCCCTAGTAAGGAGCCTTGTGTGTTTATAAATATTTCATGATGTGATTCGATAAGTGTTTTGAGAAGTCTCTAAAGTCGCATGTGTATATTTGGTTTTGGAAATGACGATAGGCACATATAAAACCTGATTCTGGCTATATTCAGAAAAAAAAAACACTATAAATTCCTAATGAGCCCATTTGAACCTTTATTCCGTCTCTTTGTTAGCCATGATCATCATTGTAGCTCTTATTTTGATTAAGTTTGTGAGATGAGAGTTTACTTCTGATTTATTGAGATTGACGATTGCAGGGTGGGAATTAGTGGAGTTTATAATAAGAAAAAAAGAAAATAAAGAAAGCAAAAAAAGAAAAGAAAAGAAAAGAAAAAAAAAAGAGGAAATTAAAGATGCTTAAGTTCTTTAAGAGCATCTAGATATTAAGAATAAATCTTGCGTATAAAGGCAAGTATTCGGGTTTTGGGTGAGAAATAGCCATAGTTATAAAAGGCTAAAAATTATGGTACATGGTTATTTTGGGAGGATTTAGGAGTAAAACTATACTCTATGCTTAAAAATGTTTGATTAACTGAGTTATTGATTGAGTTTGGTCGCGAGTTAGCCACACATCTTTATATATGACATACCTTACTAAAGAGCCTACATTAAAACCCTAGAAAGTCCTAATCCGATTCTTGATTAAATGTGCACACATATATGCGATGTACGAGTCTTTGATTTTCACGAGTCGTTGAATGCATGTTTTTATTGATCCGATCGTATACACTTACCTTTTGAAAAACACGAGCGAATAAGTGCACCATAATATATTTCCCTTTTGTGAGGAGGAATGCTTTTGATTTCAAGGTGAAAAGGTAACACGAGCTCAGCTTAAGAGTTTTCGACAAAAGTGTTTATATTTGCAAAACTATATTGTGTGCACAACATGAATCTTTGATCTAGCTACTTTCATGCCTACAAGGTTTTGATTCTTTCATTTGTTTGAGGATGAACACACCAATTAAGCGTGGGGTGGTTGACTCGCACGTATTTGTAATGATTTTTGTACATATTTGGCTAGTGTTTAAGTTAGATTTGTTGTTAATTTTGGTATAAGTTGGATAGATTGAGCATATTTTCGTATTTATGTATCTCTGGCTTATTTTAACGTGTTTTATATTTATTTAAGGGATTTTGAAGTGTTTTGATCTTAAGAAGGATGAGTGTGGGCCCGCGAGTGGGTTTTCAAAGAAGTTTGGCCCCGATTTCATGTATTACTTCTGACACTGGGTATGTTGTCCATACTGGGTTACCCAGTCTCAGAATATCCGGTCGGATGGACTTGATGTCTGGCTGGATCAAGCCTACTGGACTCTCATCTGGTCGGATGGTCTGACATCCGATCGGACGACATTGGGTATGTCGTTTGGGTTACACAGTGTCAAGCGTTACAAAATCGGAATTTGAGGAGATTTTCAGTTACGAAAGGGGATTTGATGTCTACAAAAGGCCAAGAACTCAGCACATTCATCATCCATCCATAGACGAAGGATCCCTCGTCCGATTCGTAACAGACTGGGTCGAGAAGACATTCTCGAACCTCTTGGGGATGCCAACCCAAGTGTGTTCTTGAATCATATATTTAGTAGTTACCACGGCGGTCGCAGCAACTCGAGAGTCCGTGACAGCTTCCAAGGCTCGACTTGTGTTCTTGCAAACATTCCAATTTCGTACTTTCTAAACTCTACTTTAGTCGAATGGTTGAATGTTTGAACGCTTTTGGTTTCGATAGTTAATGGTTATTTCAATATTTCTTAATCGTGCGATTGACGCCCGCATTGGTTAATCTAGTTGGTAATGTTTATGGTTACAATTGCTAGTTTTAGAATTAATTTAGTTAATGCTTGCTATGTGTTCGACGAAATACTTGAGTAACAATTCTTAGTTTCAATCTTGTAGTTAAGTGCTTGTGAGGAGATTGACGACCTCCTAGCAAGAGTAGTGTAATGCACTGCATAGTTTGATGATCGTAATTAATTGCTTGCGAAGATATTGACGCCCTCTAGCAAGATCAGTTCTAATGATGGTTAACTTTCGAATGATAAAAAAAACCTTTTGTCCGCGTGTTTAGCGTAGCCTTTTTATCATTTGCTCATTCGTAAAAATAAACACGAAAACTATTTTCGATTAGCCTTTCTCGAGAGAATCGACTCGAGTTAACTTGCGAGTCTACGATGACCCCGTTCTCTTGTGGGAGAACTAAAACCTTTCAAACGTAGACGCGCATTTGCTTAAATAGAGTTTAATTTTGAAAGGAAGAAAAGGTTTGTATCACTCGGGCCTCAGTATCATCATTCTTGGCAAATCATATTCAAGCAAATTACCGTTCTCAGGCCTCGGCATCACCATTCCAAGAAAATCACTACCGAGCAAATTCCCGTTATCAGGCCTCGACATTATCATTCTTGAATAATTACTTTCGAACAAATTCTTATTCTCCTGCATTAGGTCATTAGGAAATTAAACTCAAAATCAAATGGAAAGACGTGTAGAAATCAAGCTATGAGCGAGTGGTCAAACGTAAGGAGTAGGGGTTTTGCAAGCCGAGGCAACTTGCTTACAGCCCTAAAATTGACATGATTGCATTCGTTTCTAATTTTGAATGGAAAAAAGATTTTACTTTCCTCTATACGACATAGGTATGCCCCACTAGGAACCTTATTTTCTGTCGCATTCCAATTATCTTAGAAGAAAACACACGTGAATTAATTTTAGATGAAACTTAAAAAAACCCACTATCGACAATGAATCCATCCTTCATAGTTATCTGGGGTAAAAGAAGCCAGCTGTTGTGCACAATTTGAAACTTCTTAAGAAACTTGAATCAATATGTTTAATCTGTACTCATAATTTTACACGCAAACACTTAATTAAGAAAAACAAAATTCATCTAAACTAGAAAATGAATGCATTTGTCCAATCTCTGTTTCTGTAAACTAATAATCAGCATGAAAAAAAAAACACATCGTGCTGCAGTATAACGAACATCAACAAATAGAAATAGACCAAACTCAAAGGTATGCTACTCTCTATATAATGAGACCGTCGAGGGAAGCTCGAGGGCCGATACTTATTGCTTTGCTTGCGGACAAGCTCAAGCCATTTGGCAAACCGATAAGAATGGCCTGCTGTAATGTCCCCCAAAATAAACAAAACCTGCATTTCCAATCATCCTAAGTCCAAATCCTTTTTTCTTTGTGAAAGTATAAATTGATCTCAGAAGATAATCCAAAAAAACAAAAATTAAATTAAGTAGGGAAAAAAAGGAGAAAACAAATATAAAGTACCCTTGAAGTGACGGTGAGGGGCAAAGGGGCATCTGGTTCGGCGTTTGCCAGATCGAAATCTCTGTCTTCTTCTTCTTTCTGCATATTCATTCACACACACACACACACGCACACACACACACACACACACACATATATATATATATAAATGTAGGTTTATAAATACAAATCCCAAACATCCAATCAATCAAAATTCTTAAATTAAAAACTCGTTCCAAAACTAAACCCTAAAATAATACCCACCGGGAACCGTACAATTAAAAAAAGCTTGGTTAGGGTCAAGAAGCTAACTCACTTCTAGAACGCGTTTCCCAATTTCCGCTCAATTGCTTTCATCTCCGAACAGAGCTGAAGCTGAGCCGCGAAGTTCCCAGTCAGTTCGAGAGCGGCTTCAGCTAGAAGGCTTCGCTTGATGAGATTCATACGAGTGGATAGGCTTTCCTGATTTTCTCTCAGAGCGGTGAATTGTATGATGCTATGTCTTCTTTTCTTTGTGATATCGGGGAAACCAAGAGGCTTGTGGATGTCGTTAAGGCTTTGGTCACGGCTGCATGCAGACGGAGGTGCTGAGAAAGCCATATCTCTGCCAAGACTACTGACAATTGACTGGACCGTCTTTTCTTGCCAAATTATAATTGAGATTATTCAAACAATAAATTGTGAATTGAAATGAAAAGGATAGACGGAAAGGAAAAATATGGGCGGCAACAAAATTTCTTTTACGCGGTATTTATTTTGGAAAAGGCTTTCGAGAATGGTTTTATTAAAACCGTTCTGAATTGACGTACATTCCAAAACAATATTAAAACAACGTTTTGGAATGTACACATTCCAGAATGGTTTTACAATACCGTGCTAGAACGCACACATTCGAGAACGGTTTTACAATACCGTTCTAGAACGCACACATTCCAGAACATTATTAGAATACCTTTCTGGATCAACTGATAATCCAGAATGATTTTTCCATAACCATTATGGAATGTCTACTTTCTAGAACGGAATTGTAAAAACGTACGGAAAAATTATCTATCCAGAACGGTAATTTCAAATGCCGTTCTAGAAAGTTTAATCCAGAACAGTATTTTAAATACCCTTCTGAATGCACTAGGATGTTCTATTCTAGAATGTAGTTTCTGCACTAGTGATTTTGAATTACTTGTTTTTTTTGAGGATTCTTCATGAGTCTGAATACCATCTCACCTTCGTCCAAATCACAGTGCTCTTCAACCTACCTGGTGGAAGATTTCGCAAGTATGAGCCAAAAACCTTCAGCCACTTTGAGTATTAGGCTAGAATTAGCATGAGACATAGTAAAAATGGCATGAATTTTAACGAGAAGACTGCCAAAGCATCAAAGATTCAGAATTCGGTGTTCCGATACATTTAAAGGACGATATCATTGATGATAATCACCTGTTTGAAAAATAGAGGAATAAAGAGATTATAGTTAGTGGCATTGTGGTGTATGCTATCAGGAACGACGTTTAATGTCACTTGGGCTTTGTGTTATAGATTCATCCATTGTTCAAACATCAACAAAGGACTCATATGCATAGGATATGCATAGGAGGTCTCATCACACCAATGGACGAGATTTCGTCCATCCATGAAACAAGAATGGGAGTTATTCTAGGAAACATAGAGTTGGGTATCGAGCATTTGAGAAGCTCAAACTACCCCAGTGGATAAATAAGGAATAAAAAAATGTTCCTTCCGTGTAGGGGTCAATATCTATTCCAAAAAAGAGCAAAAGATGACTTCCCACTCTTGAATTGGACACGCAACTCACCCAACAACATTCGAGACCGAACAAACTCGAACCTTAACTCTCGAATAAGGAGGGTTCTTGTGAGAGCATAAGAAGGACCGAGGACCCATGATGATGAGGACGGGCCTTCATGTTGGTTCCTAAGAGAGGATTGCTACTCGAAGAGGATGACATGATTGGAGGACCATATGATGATTTGTAGCAAAGCTATGTCAAGATGTGTGGGGATATGTGATTAGCATCTTTTTGTACATATTTTCATTACCATTTTTGTTTCACATTGCGTGTTTTTCGCTTGCTTTTTATCGCTTTAGGAGTCGGGTTGGCCATTTTTTCGTATTTCTAGATTTTCTTAGTTTTTGTACGTTTTATTATTGATTTTTCGTAGTTTTTAACTTTTCCATTTTTCTTGACCGTAGGACGTCCAAGCGGGGCCCACGCTCGTTTGGGATCGTTGATACTCGACTCGGGAATGGACGGACAAAGCAAGGAAGCACAACGGACGAGGTTCGATAAACCGGCGGATGCGAAAAGAACGAGAAATCGAGTCGGGCGCTGGAATCCAGTCGGCCGACTGATTGTTCAGTCGATCGACTGAACCCACAAAATTGACTGAATTCCAGCGACTTTTGGCATTTTGGACAACGCAGTCGATCGACTGCCTACTTGGCCGATCGACTGCTGTCGATCGACTGGTTCCTCCGAAGATCGACTGAATTCCAGGGCTTTTGGCCGTTTTTGACGATGCAGTCGATCGACTGCCGACATGATCGATCGACTGCTTTTTCAGTCGATCGACTGAAAAGCAGAAATTTTGAAGAAATAAGTAATCAGACGTCATTTCAATAATACCAACTTGCTCCAGTGGCTTTCTTCCCCAAGGAAGCTATTCCAAACAAGAGAAATCTTTCCCTTTTTATATTTTGCTCATTTTAATTCCTATAAATTCTATTAATTAGTTATAGATTAGTTAAGCTTAGATCTTAGTTGTTTAATGTTCAAGCTTTGTTTTAAGTTTCCTTTGTGAAGAATCATCCAACTTTCAAGCTTTCCTCCTTCAAGCTTTTGTAATCACATACATTTGGTAATATCTTTCTATAATCTAGTTTTATTTTCATGTTATTCCTTTTTAATATTGTGTTGTGTTTTGGATCATAGTTTATGGTTCTTTTGATCATCAAACTTTCAATTTCATTTTATAGCTTTCTAGCTTATGAACTTATGCTTTTAAGTTATTAAGTTGTAATCAATTTCTAAGTTTGTAAAAGTTTATTAAGATCTTCCTTTTAAAATCCTTAATTAATGCTAAGTACTTTTGTTGACTTATTCAAATAAGTTGACTTTAATTTTCCCTCCATTTTCCTAATTTCAAATCATTAAATTTTAATAAGTTAATTAGTTTAGATTGATCGTTTATAATATAAGCTTTAATTTCCTTTAAATGTTTTAATGTTTTTAAATCTTGTGTTTCAATTTAAATCGATGATTTCTTAGCGCTCTAAGAATCGTCTCCGCAATAGTACGGAGTCGATTGTAGATGCGGTAAGTTGTCCCGAGTCGTGTCTCTCGAGGATTGATATGATTGGCTTTCGGTTTCTCAGTTGTTCTTATCGTCGGTTTTGGTTAAACTAATTTGACCTAAGAAAGCGATAGTCATTGTTCGGTTTTTATAAATAAGATTTAAATTGAAACACAAGATTTAAAAACATTAAAACATTTAAAGGAAATTAAAGCTTATATTAAAAACGATCAATCTAAACTAATTAACTTATTAAAACTTAATGATTTGAAATTAGGAAAATGGAGGGAAAATTAAAGTCAACTTATTTGAATAAGTCAACAAAAGTACTTAGCATTAATTAAGGGTTTAAAAAGGAAGATCTTAATAAACTTTTACWAACTTAGAARTTGATTAYAACTTAATAACTTAAAAGCATAAGTTCATAAGCTAGAAAGCTATAAAATGAAATTGAAAGTTTGATAAGCAAAAGAAACACTAAACTAATGATCCAAAATACAACACAATATTAAAAAGGAATAACATGAAAATAAAACTAGATTATAGAAGGATATTACCAAATGTATGTGATTACAAAAGCTTGAAGGAGGAAAGCTTGAAAGCTAGATGATTCTTCACAAAGGAAACTTAAAACAAAGTTTGAACATTAAACAACTAAGATCTAAACTTAACTAATCTATAACTAATTACTAGAATTTATAGGAATTAAAATGAGCAAAATATAAAAAGGGAAAGATTTCTCTGGTTTGGAATAGCTTCCTTAGGGAAGAAAGCTACTGGAGCAAGTTGGTATCATTGAAATGACGTCTGATTACTTATTTCTTCAAAATTTCTGCTTTTCAGTCGATCGACTGAAAAAGCAGTCGATCGATCATGTCGGCAGTCGATCGACTGCATCGTCAAAAATGGCCAAAAGCCTTGGAATTCAGTCGATCTTCGGAGGAACCAGTCGATCGACAGCAGTCGATCGGCCAAGTAGGCAGTCGATCGACTGCGTTGTCCAAAATGCCAAAAGTCGCTGGAATTCAGTCGATTTTGTGGGTTCAGTCGATCGACTGAACAATCAGTCGGCCGACTGGATTCCAGTGCCCGGCTCGATTTCTCGTTCTTTTCGCGTCCGCCGGTTTATCGAACCTCGTCCGCTGCGCTTCCTTGCTTTGTCCATCCATTCCCGAGTCGAGTATCAACGATCTCAAATGAGCGTGAGCCCCGCTTGGACGTCCTACGGCCAAGAAAAACGGAAAAGTGAAAAACTACGAAAAATCAATAATAAAACGTACAGAAACTAAGAAAATCTAGAAATACGAAAAAATGGCCAACCCGACTCCTAAAGCGACAAAAAGCAAGCGAAAAACATGCAACGTGAAACAAAAACGGTAATGAAAATATGTACAAAATGATGCAAATCAATATGGAAGAGTTGAGAAAGACATGCGCCAAGTGATGAGTATAATGACTCGGATATATAATATCCATATTTCCCAACACAACTTTGAGGTCGAGCCTTCTCCTCATGACTCACCGTGAAATTTATGAGTATCATCAAAGTAAACCACTTTTTACTATCTAAATTTATTTTTACATAGTAGTAAATAATTTTGGGAAGATGGAAGTGCGATTTACTTTGGTCATGTATTATTATTTTTCAATATTTGTGACGTGTAATTCTTTATTAGAAATAAATTTGAATTTGTGGATAATTGGGTTTGTAATAATATTATTTGATTCATTTGATTGAATGTGTATTTGTGTGGACTTTTTGTGAAACAATTGATGACGCACTTAGGATGAGTTCAGAAAATGATATCCTTTCAAAATTTGGAATTTCTCAAATGATAATCATAATCAGTCATTTTCTTTCTTCTGTGAAATATCGGTCATGTGTGTATCTCCTTAGAACTTGATCTTTTTTTTTTTTTTTGGTTAAAAGTGTATGAAAGACTTGAAAATTATTCGGGCAAATTTTTGAAAACTGAATCTTCGCCTACCTATTTATAAAAGCTTACTGAAATAAATAAATAATCCCTAGTTAGCCTCGTTGAGCTTTCATTCCCACTCTTTCATATCCATGAGCTCTTATTATGCTCCCAAAATCTTGGTGATTTGTGAGAGTTAAAAATTTTATGTTGGTTAATTTTAGTAGATTGATTATCAGGTGAAGTTATTTATTGTCTTTTTATAGGCGTCAAAGTTCTTAAAAAATAAACTTTTAAGAGAGGAATTTAAAACTTACTTCATAAAGGTTATGTTAATATTTAGTTTAGTTAATAAGAAGCAAAGTCTCAATAATGTTTCAATTAAATACAATGAAGTTATGTAGTTTGTGGGATAAATTGACTTAGTTTATAGCTTAAGTCATAAAGGCTAAGGTTTTATAATAATGAATTATTTAGAGAATAAGTTAAAGGATTTTAAAAAGCTTCGAGTGTTTAAAAATAGGCTAATTGTGGTATTATTGTGTGTTAGTTCGTATTTTAGTCATTTTTATCCAAGTATTACATACATTACCAAATAACCTACATTACAACCTTAATAAAAACCTATTTAATTCTTATCTTTCTTACACACTAAGTAGTAGAGATATATACAATTTGCAATATTATGTTAGATTGCATGCATTCATTTGATATCGAGTGTATCACTACTGCAAAAACAACTTTTTACTGCAGTTCTGGGAGACTTTTTACGGCGGTTTTGGAACCGCCCTTAAATCCACCGCCGTAAATTTTTACGTCAGTTTTTCTAAAACTGCGTAGAAAGTGAGGCGTTTTACGATAATTTTTCTTGAATCGCCGTAGAAAGTGATGCCTGTTATGGCAGTTTA
>BMAC01000694.1:63576-78542 GCA_014905375.1 Phtheirospermum japonicum | reverse complement strand
TCCGCCGTATAAAACGGCGGTGGATTTTTACGGCGGTTCTTGAAATAGCTTTCTAGAAAGTCTGTCTTCAAAACGGATATTTTACGACGGTTTTTTGAAAAGTACCTTCTAGAAAGTAGTACGAAAAATTAAAAAAAAAAAAAGAAATGAAAGCACCCGATCACTAAATTTTTGGATGAATATTCTAAATTCGCCAAAATGATTACTCATCAACTTTGCATTGAGAACAAAACATCACATTTTGCCACCAAAAAAATTGCTTCTAATCAAACATGTGGGCTGAGGTCACTATATTTCAATACAAAAACTAGTAACTGAAATACACGACTAGGAGTCTTAATGAAAAAGATGAAGTCCAAGCCCAAAGCGAGTACAAGCTCGACCAAATGCCTTTGTCTCGGCCTCCTGCACAGGATCCTCTTCATCGACGTATACAGTCCTGTTGTTTCCCTGTTGTTTCCCTGAATATCTGCTCCGTATGGATAAAAACAAACAATAATGAGTTTTTAAAAAAAAAAGACCTGCCACATGGAGTTAATTTTTCTTTGGTAGTCATTAAAATCTCAGGCAGAGCAACAAAATGAAACTAAATGAACATATCAAAATGTAAGCTAAAGTGTGTAAAACATGAAGAACACACCCACTGTCCAAAACACCATAAGCATATGGTGAACCAGACCCAACTGAGAATCTGGTGCCTGTAAGTCGTCCACCTTCACTGTCCACGTAATACAGACCAGGACCCTACACCTACCAAATCGCACAAAAACATGAGAAAAAAAATATTAAAAGCGACGCAGCATGTGTTTGCAAGGGTCCAACCACTAAATATAGAAAGAAAAATGAAAAACGAGTAGGGTCTTGGTATATCAAAGCATTATGGACCAGCCTAAACAACAAAAGCATACAAACCTCATTTAATAGATGTGGAAATAACAATAACTTATTTGAATATTACAGGTAAACTGTATTACCTTAACAATACTCTTATTATTATTATTATTTTTTTTTTCTGAGTTTGAAAACATTCTTAATGTAAGCTATATATTACTTGTATGTTGATGACGAAAAAGAACTCTGGCGCCCCACGAGCTGCATATCTTTGTACAATTTCGATCGAATCCATAAAAAAATTCTGCATAGTTTGAAATGGATGTATATAAGTACTACCACTGAGGTTTAACCTAATTTCGGGTGAGAACTTACGTGCATTCAATAGCTATCCAATCGGTATATATATAATATCCAATCGGTATATATATAAGTACTCAAGACACAACTGGCATTCAATTCTTTATCCACAACACAGTCTCACACACACACATGAGAAAATGATGAACTACATAAAAGTGTAGCCATTTCATATGCTACTTAATAATAGCTATCCAAAACACACACGCACATCAGAAGCTTATGAGTTAGTTCAATCTTGGCTTTTCCAATGTTTGTTGCAATGGGCTCAACATTTCTCCTTGTTTTTTCTTTCTTTTTTACTCTCTCATTCTTTTTGCAAGTTGAAGCAGCAAAAAAATCTATCACTAACCCACAAATCACAGTCATGGGTATGGTCTATTGTGACATCTCGCTCCAGTAATTCCTTCTCTAGGCATAGCTACTTCTTGCCAGGTATCATTTTCCACTTCTTTTTTTTTTTGTTCTGTTTCTTGAATTTTGAAAATATGCTTAATTACCAAAAAAATAAATAATAAAAATGTCCAAGTTCAATCTAATTACAAATATTTCATCTGACATTTGTTTCTATTTTACAAAATGCGCAGGGGTATATTTGTAATTTTTGTAATATAATTGGAGTATTTTTTGAATAATAATTATACCCTAATATATTGCCCGCCTTTTAAATTTCTTTGAAACAGGTGTTGATGTTAGAGTAGATTGCATGTTCAAAGCAATTTCTCCAAGGACCACTGAACAGATATCATTTTCAGTCAACTTGACAACAAATAAGTATGGGATTTACAAATTGGAAGTACCTTCTGTTGATGGGGTTCAATGTGCTAGAGATAAAGTTGTTGCGAATTCATGCAAAGCAAGCCTGATTTCGAGCTCGTTTTCTTCATGGGACGTTCCTGGTTTTCGAACTACAGCTGATGAGATTTCAGTAAAATCAAGACAAGCCAATATCTGCATATACAGCCTGAATGTGTTGACTTATAGGCCATCCAAAAGAGACATAGTCTTGTGTGGAAAATAAGAAATTAACTGTTTTTCTTTTCTTTTTTTTTTAACTTATAGGTGAAGGTGTAGCACAATCAGCTTAGCCAGCTTATTGCATTAGCTGAGTTTTGTAGTTTTAAAAACACTTGCCCTCTCCGCATTAGCAAATAGAAGAGATATGATGTTATATGGCGCCCGGCTACGTTCATCTGCTTTGTAAGATGAGGGAATGAGTATCCATCAACCACTGGAACCTAGGAGACCAAATTCACACATCATTTAGCAAACAAGCACTATAAGTTAAAGGTACCCAAATATGGATAGAGCACATGACATAAATACAAACATACGTACATAATACACACATATATATATACACATATATATATATATATATAACAAATTAGATATCTTACCACATGAGTGACTCCAACGCAAGAATCAATAACGAGACCCGTAAAGATGTGTGGTATATATAAAGATGTAGGCTCTTTGGTAAGGTATATCATATATAAAGATGTGTGGCTAATTTGCGAACAAACGCAATCAATAACTCACTCAATCCAAATTTTAAGCATAGAGCAAAGCTTGCTCCTCATTCCTCTCAAAATATCCATATAACGCTATTCCTAGCCTTTTATAACTAAGGCTACTTCTTACCCCAAAAATGAATAAACTCGCCCGATCTTAAGGAACAAGAGTTTTAGTTCCTTCTATACTCGTTTGCCTTATAAATAGGCCTTATTATTATCTAAACTCTTTTTTTTTTCTTTTTTTTTATATATATTTCTTTTCTTCTTCTTCTTCTTTTTTATTCAATAACAGTGTCCCACTAATTTTCACCATGCATTCGTCATATCTCATTAAACCAATGATAAATAAAACTCTCATCTCACAAACTTAAACGAAATAAGAGCTATAATTATGATCATGGCTAACAAAGAGACGGAATAAAGGCTCAAAGGGGCTCATTTTGAATTTATAGTGGTTTTTATTTCTGAATATAGCCGAAATCGGGTTTTATATGTGCCTATCGTCATTTCCAAAACCAAATATACACATGCGACTTTTAGAGACTTCTCAAAACACTTATCGAATCAAAGCATGAAATGTTGATAAACACACAAGGCTCCTTACTAGAGTTTTATTCAAACTTTTGAAAACAAGGTGATCGAGTTTTAAAAAGCTTCGCAAAATTGCTAACGACTAAGTGTTATTTTAATATATATATATATATATAAGTAGGTTTTGAAAAATTTTGCACTAAACAAGTTCAAAAGACTCTAACGATAGATCACACAATACATGATTCCGACAGGTAAGCCAGTACAAACACAAATAAGCATGGGAATGATTTCAACATACGTCGACATAAATAATTGGTTGATTCGTACGTTGTCACAAAGAAAGACTCAAACAAAACCATACGACCGAAACGACTATGCATGCATAATACGACTATCCTCCCCCCCCCCCCCCCACAAAAGTAAGCAATGTCCGCATTGCTATTATACATATCAATACAAGGAAAAAGGAAAACGTCGAATCTATTATCATGCAAAAAGTTAATCGAATGGTTAAACAAAGACTCAAGCACAAAACACATAACAGAAAAATCAAACAAAATCACTAAAAATGAAAAACGAGAGTTTGGATAGAAAGTGATACAATACTGGGGCTCGGGCCCACCTAAGTTTCCATGCCGTCCAGAGGGAAAGATGGAACTCTACAAATGGAGCAATGGTTTCAAGTAAGTCTGCTGCCTCCATCCGACCGGTCACTGCACCACTCCGGTCGGACAACATWCCAGTGTGTTTCGTCCGACCGGTTATCTTCTCTTCTCCGTTCGGTCAACAATCCAGTGTGTTTTGTCCGACCGGTCAATTCCTCTCGTCCGATCGGATGTCCTGAAAAAACATCATTTTCCACACTTTTTTTGCACCACTCAACAAATCATTACCACACCTATCCAACTCAAGTTAATCATGAACAAAAATATGTACAAAAAAAAGAATTTTTTTTATTAAGCTAGAAAAACGATACCTTGGGTTACCTCCCAAGAAGTGCAATTTTTAACRTCTTTTGCTCGACGACTTACAGAGGTGATGTTATCCGGGATCCAGGAATAAATGACGATCATGCCATGCCTTAGTGTTCTTCAAGAGCAAAAGCGGGCGATGACAACCACCAAGGTAGGCACGATGAGCAAGCTTCGTGATGAGAGAAATAAATACTCCACTCGGATATGGAGGTCGAAAACGTAAGTAATCGATGACCAAAAAGAGATCCAAAGTCAGCCGGAGTGTGGGACAATGCTCGGTCACCGGAATGACTAGGAAATYGGTCGAACATAAGGAATGATCATCGACCGTCCCAAACTCCTTCTTGATTGCCTCTTCTACCGCCTCAACGTTAAGATTGATCAAAGCATCGGGTAGAACGCAATGTGGCTCGACAAACACAACCTCCTCCAAGTCCGGTAACACAACTCCAACATCTCCACAAAGATCAAGTAAGTCTGAGTCGCCAACCTCCTCACTCGGAATCTCCAATGGCAACGCCCCTATACTATCACCCAAGACTTCATATTCAATCACAAAAGAAGCTATCTCAACCAAATCCTCAATCTCTTCCTCCTTACACACATCTCCTAAACAAGAATCCAAGCTCGAGTTGCCAACATCCATGCTAGGCTCCACCACATCAAAAATCGGCAGCTCATCAAAAGTAAGCCGCTCCTCCTCATTGCAGTTAACCGAGTAAGGATCATTATTGAGTGGGACATCGGGATGATTGTAGRTTTYTTGGYTTTCCCTCTCTTCCAAAGAAGCCATCATTTGACCCAACATCATCTCCATATTATTCATGATTTGMTCAGTCGATTGCGCCAAAATCTGATTTGATTGCGCAAGTTCGTCCCAATGATGATTGGTCGCAGCTTCTAGGTCTTGCTTCCGTGCCAAAAATTGATCATCTACTGTATATTCTTTATGGCTCGGATAGTACGGAGTCGAGTCGGGAGGGACATAAGAGTCGTAGCTCGGATAGGAAGAAATAAGTTCGGATGGAGCATATGAGTCATATCCCGTGTAATACGAAGGCGAGGCGGAGGAAGCGTATGAAGGTTCAAAACTCGGATTGTAGTGGTTGTGCGAGGCATGTTGATCTTTGAAACTCACGTTGTAAGAATTTGGATTTGGGATCCATTCAGATGAGAAGAACGTCTCCATGAACCAATCGTGCACATCTTCCCACACTCCCGAGGAATCAGGCTCTGAATGTATAAATAATTTTCTTGCCTGACCCTTCAATGTGTAGAAGAAGAGTCGCACCTTCACTTCATCCCTCGTAAGGCCGAAGAGAGGGAAGGTTCTTGTTATGGCGTCGTACTCCTGGATGAAATTGAGTGGATCCTCACTCGGAAGCCCATGAAATATCGAGAGTTGCTCATAGAAAAACTCATCCGGATCGTAGTCTTGCATCGCTTGACTCCATCGAGTGGTCGGATTCCCTTCGGTGGAAGGAAATAGTTGTCTCGGTCTTGTCACTCGTTTACCTTGCATCATCAATAAACAAATCACCGCATCGAGAGGCAAACCAAAGATATTATACAACTAACGACACATAAGCAATAACACAAATAAACATCATTAACACCTTTGCCATTCCCCAGCAACGGTGCCAGATTTTGAGCTGAACTTTTGTGTTCCTTTCAAAATTAAATTCCGGTTAAACAAATGCGCGTCTACGTTTGAAAGGTTTTAAGTTCGCCCGCAAGAGAACGGGGTCACTTGTAGACTTGACAAGCTAACTCGGGTCGATCTCTGGAGGAATGGGAATTGGATTAAACGATGTTTATTATACTAATATCACAATTCTATCTAAAACACGTGAACTCAAGGGGTTTTGGAAATGATTCAATATCAATAAGTCAAAAAGACGAACTCTTCTTGTCTCGAGGGCGTCAACCTCTTGACAAGTTATAAGAAAAACAACTATTGTAATTCTAATGCAAACTACTAGATATCATTCTAACTATTGTAAACGATRATCACGATTATCAATCGAATAACTCAAACAACSAAAAATCACTAACAATTCTATCACCAAGCAGCACATGAAATCATTTCAATACCAAACAAGATTTAAATACTAAATGTTTCAAMAAATGTAACTAAACATCTCATAACTTCATTCTCTAACCAAAAGAAATAATTCATCCGATAACAATAATCCAAAATGCAATGGTATGAATCSARATCACCAARAACTTTAACAATCTACTAAYGAATCATTACCAACTACTRTTCATATCAAATTATAAACCAAATTATTTCAAAAACATCAAGACTATGAGTTTAGAGATTACTAATCGTTGAACTATTTTCAACGAGTGAAGACGATGAACGAAAGCACTCCGAGCTACGTGGAATCCCAGGGCTTGTCACGAACCATGAATCCTAGCGAAGAACGACGGCTACTGCGAATCGAACCTTGATACGGCGTTGCATGGATTTATATGAGAGGTGTGAGAGATGTGTCAAATCTCTCAACCTTTGTGGTGTTCTAAGGTGCCTCCAGCCTCCAAAAGGTCCCCAAGGCTCAATGATTTGAAACCCTAGCCTCCTCTGCGTTTTTAAACAGCCTTCAGCCGTTTCGTAACTGAAAATTCTCAGAAATTTGCGTGCGTAACGTACTTGTCCGATCGGACGAAGGTCTTGTCCGATCAGTAGAAACCTTCTGACTTCTACTCCGGTCGGACACTGGTCTTATCCGGTCGGACGGAAGTGTCTGCCAGAATTTCTAACACTTGGTTTTGACACTGGGTAACCCAGTGTGGATGACATACCCAGTGTCAGCTGTAATATACCAAATCAGGGCCCAATTGCTTTGAAACTCCACTCGCGAGTCCACGTTCATCCATTTTAAAACCGAAAGACTTCAAAATACCTAAAATAAACATAAAATGTGGTAAAATAAGTCGGAGATACATAAATACGAAAATATGCTCAATCAATCCAACTTATACCCAAAATTAACAATAAATCTAACTAAAACACTAGCCAAATATACAAAAATCGTGACAAATACGTGCGAGTCAGTCACCCCAGCGGGGGTCAAGAGGTCAGGTCTCCCTCAGTCCTGATCTCCTTTCTTACTAACAAACATGCTTGGTCGGGAAGGTCAAGAGGCCAGGTCTCCCCTAGTCCTGTTCTCCTTTCCACTAGCAAGACTGCATTTATATTGCCAAGGTTTATCTCACGGGAGATCTTCTATCAGCTCAAGACAACTCCTGGGCTGGGATGACGCCGCTCAGCTCTTACTAACCTCCGGACAACTAGGTCAGACCAAGCATAAAGCCATCCTGAGCTCCTTTCTTTGATTATCTTAGATCCAGGTCTATCCCAATCCGGGTCTGACCTACTTACGCCTCATCAACTCCTCCTCCCGAAATGGCTGGGGTAGAGCTGTGACTTTCCAGGGTCCTCAAGAATAAATGCGGTCCCACCTATCCTTATTGTTTCTCGTACTAGTACGAATCCCAAGAAATCCGTCTGACAACCAGGCCTAATTATTGGCATTAGTGGTGTCGGCCCACATTCCCAAACGGTTACCATACCCACACATCTTTCCAAGTACTGTACCTGATAAGTCAGCGATGCGTGTCCTACCCTAGGACGGTTGGCGTTCCAGCTCACCCCCTAGGGTACTGTTCCTCTGACCGCATTAAATGCGAGGATCCCATCAAATTCCGCCTTTTCCTTGATTTTCGTTTTTTAAATTTATCCCTTTTCCTTATATTCTCATTGTCTTTTCTCTCTCCCATTTTCACCTCTTCACTTTTAGCAAAAACTCTTGAGATTTTCTCTCTAGCATTCCGGCGATTTTCCAGATTCAACATTTTTCAGGCTACCCTTTTATCCCAGATACTTTCTCAGTCCTTCTCTTTAATTTTCAGATAATGTCATCGTCTTCTCCTTCTATCGATGCCTCTCCGGCCGCTTCCCCATCTCTGGCGGCGGCGGATTCTTCTTCTCCGTCGCCTTCTTCTCAGGCAACTACGTCAGCCGCCAAATCTTCCTCTTGTCCTTTAGAATATTCACCACCGATCCTGAACCACCCAAAAATTACCTCAATTCTTAGTGATAGAACCATGGAGGAAATTCGTTATAAGTATAGGATCTCTGATCCTTTTGATTCTTACAGCCCTCCGGCGTGCATTCTGGCTTGTCAAGCACCGGCCGGTTGGTCGACTTTTTACACCGACAAATTTCAGGCGGGCCAGTGCCTTCCGGACAACCCATTGATGTTAGAGATCGCCGCTGTCTTCAAAATCTCCCTTTTTTCCAATTTACCCCTAACACCTTTAGGATCATAGTAAGCTATAGTCTGGCCATGCGGTATGCTGGTCTGACCCCCACGGCTCACACCTTTTCCCAGCTCTACCAGGCCAAAATCTTACCCTCCTAATGCTTTTATCTAAGCGCCAGGTCAGGAGTACACTTCTTACATGGGCTCCCTTCTTCTAACAAGGCCTGGCGGAAGAAGTTCTTCTTTATTCATTGTAGTGGAGATTGGGGTTTTGACTCCAAACCGATTGACAAACTTCCCACATATCCTCCTCTATCTACCACAAGCATGTCTCCTCGCCTACAAAAAATCATATCCACCCTTAACGGGAACCCTCTCCATGTAACCAACCTCCTTCTTCCCCATGTTGTAGACTTTTTTAATGAGAGTTAGGAGACAAGCCCTCTAACTCCATAGATTGGTAAAATCCCCTTTTATTCTCGTCTGGTTTTCCTTTATTTTTCATAGGTCCTAATATTTTCCCTTTTTTCTTTTATCAGAAAGGATGATGCGCCAAATGATTACCGACACCGTAGAGGGGGCCACAGAAGCAACTATCCAGGAAACAGCAGCCTTGCCGTCTGTCCCGACCCAAAGCTCTACCCCTTCTCGAGCACAGGGTCCCAGCTCTTCACAAGCTCTTGGCTTCAGCTCTTCACAGCAGCCACCTCGCGCTTCAGCTCCTAGAAGTCCTTCCCCTGGATCCGAGGAAGATGTCCTCCCTCTATCAAAGAGGCCACCGGTAGCCCAGGGCATTCGAGCCTTAGTGGCTTCTTCTCCTAGTTCTCGTCCTGCTCCCATTACTCACAGCGCTCCCCCTCCTATTAACTCCGTCCTTAACTGCTCTGGAGAGCTGGCTATCAAATTCATGCACCGGCAGATGCTACCCGCAGACCAACCTGAGCTAGAGAAAATGTCCGATCGAGAGCTCCTGGAGTCTTGGTGTCAAGATGAAGCACGGGTAAGTCCTATTCCTCTTTACCTCTATCTCACATCACCTACCCGGTATCACCTCGTCTAAGTATCAATCCCTTCTTGTGATCAGGCTCTCTCAAGAAAGCTCTCCTGGCCACTCAAGCTACCAGGTCCATGGTCCAGTTTGATGTGATCAAGGAGAACAAGGAGTTGGTTGTGAAAGAAAAACGCTTCAAAGCCCTGGCGAAAGAGCTAGGAGTTGACCTGAAAAAGTGAGAGGAAGAGCTACAGGGGCTGAAGGACAAGCTCAAGAAATCCAAAGCAGAGCTTGCTGAAGTGAGGAAGGCACAAGCGAAGGTGATAGAGACTTCACGCTCCGAGGCAAGGGATGAGGCCTTGGCTGAGGCTAGGAGCCTTGCTGATGAGGCTCTGGCGAGGGCAAGGGAGGGGTTTGAGACTGAGTACTTAAACTCTAAAAAAGGCCTGAGGCTGGTTCAATCCGCTTGGGAGGAGACTCGTGCATCTTTCCTGGGATCCAAAGAGCTCTACTCGCTACTTGTTCCAGAGGCTATACGCTTCTTTCACTTTGCCCTGGATGAGCAGGCAAAATGGGCTTCAAGTAACCCAGGGGTTCCCCTTAATCGAGCTCTTACTTTGAAGACCTCCCCCGAGCCAACCTCGTTCACCTATGTCCCGGAGCGAGATCATCTGCACACTGTTGGAGCAGCTGAGTTTGCTGAGCATGTTCTTTCTAAACTCCATTGCTTTTCAGCCGAGCAGTCTCAGCCAGACCCGGCTCCACTTCCAGCTGCCCTTGACTCTTCTCCCTCCCCAACCTTCGCAGGTCTTGGTGAGCTGCCTAGCAGGGCTTCTCTGGGCGCTTTAGCTGAAGATGCAATAGACCAGCTTACAGCTGAGCTGGACGCGGATCTGGGGCCGAGACTTAGTCTTTTTAGGACTCTTGTTTACTTTTTGTTAGACCTGTTGTTAGCCTGCGTGGCTGGTCTGACTTTTTGCTGCCTCTGAATTTGTACTTTTGAATAATAATAATAAATGCTTTTTTGTCTTGTAATGACTCTTGAATTCCCAGGGTTTCCTGATTTTCCGGAAACCCTAGTACTTTTTGATTCCTTGGCACGTGCCACTATTCCTTTATATACGTGTATGTATGGCTCATTTTTCTCCAATTTTATAAAAATGGCTTCCTCTCCTCTTCTCGAAGAACTTGATATATTTAAGCGGAAGAACATCTCCTTGGTCGTCGAGAATTTCAAGCTCTCTGACAAATTGAACATGCTCAGAGAGAAGGTCGGCTACCTCTACCGCCTGCTGGAGAGGAAAAGGCAGAAGAAATGCCATTATAAGCGAGAGTG
Source organism: Phtheirospermum japonicum (assembly GCA_014905375.1). NCBI lineage: Eukaryota > Viridiplantae > Streptophyta > Magnoliopsida > Lamiales > Orobanchaceae > Phtheirospermum > Phtheirospermum japonicum. The sequence continues at coordinate 67,728 of BMAC01000694.1, read as the reverse complement.
GGCTGAGTTGCGGCAACTGAATCGGTAGTTGCAGGAAGAGAAGGCCGACTTGGCGGAGTCGGTGAGCCGGATGACGATCGTCGCCGGCAAAGCGCACTCTATCTCTGAGCGGGCTGACAAGTATCGTCAGCGCTATCATGAGACGGAGCGCGAGATGTGGTGCGTCCGTCATGCCTTGGCCACTGATCGGAGAGCCTCTTAGGTTTTCCTGGGGTTTTGTTGGTTTCCTTTTGTGTTATTTCCTGCATTGTAATCAAATTTGCTAGTCTTCACAGAAGACGTGAGCAAAACCTTTTTTGGTATTTTGCCAGAATGTTAATAAAATGAGAATATTTTCCCTATAATTTTCCATCAAACCAAATGGATTAAAGTCATCCAAGCTTTAGCCTATTCAGGCATTTTTAGGCTTATCGCCAGATCTTGAAAAGTAAGGTCTCCGCCGTTCATTAGTTCATGTTTGAGGTTGACCTGCAAATCGTGCCTTCGTATTTTAGCCTTTTAATCAGGTCGTGCATTGGCATGAGCACCCACATTTAACCAATCCTGGCTTATCCTGTTTATTCAAATGAAAATATTTTGCAGGCAGCCACCCTAAGCTCATCCTGGTTTCCCCTGATCATAAGGCAAGGAGACCGGGACAACTGCCCTTAGTCAATCCTGGCTCATACTGACGATCAGGTCAGGAAATTGGGGCATCCGCCCTTAGCCAATCCTGGCTTTTACTGACAATCAGGTCATGAATTAGGAGCATCCGTCCTTAGCCAATCCTGGCTTTTACTGACAATCAGGTCAGGAATTTGAGGCATCCGCCCTTAGCCAATCCTGGCTTTTACTGACACTCAGGTCAGGAATTTGGGGCATCTGCCCTTAGCCAATCTTGGCTTTTACTGACAATCAGGTCAGGAATTAGGGGCATCCGCCCTTAGCCAATCCTGGCTTTTACTGACAATCAGTTCAGGTAAATTGGGGCATCCGCCCTTAGCCAATCCTGGCTTTTACTGACAATCAGGTCAGGAATTTGGGGCATCCGCCCTTAGCCAATCCTGGCTTAAACTGACAATCAAGTCAGGAAATCGAGGGCATCCGCCCTTAGCCAATCTTGGCTTTTCGAAGAAGGCGCATTAAAACTGGCAAACGAGAATAATCCTGCAATATTATTCAATAAGGAATTTATATTAATAAATGACAAGAGATTACAATTATGCATAAAGTTTTCATAAATTACCAATATTCCATGCGCGAGGGATTTCAGTCCCATCCAATTCTTCTAATTTATAAGCGTCTCCTGCTAGGATTTGGATGACTCGGAGCGGCCCTTGCCACGCGGCATCCATTTTTCCCTTCGCCTTTCCCAAATCAGCTCTCCTCAAAACCAAGTCTCCTACTCGGAACTGCCTCTTGACCAAAGACTTATCGTATGTTGCTTTCACCCTTCCTTTGGTATGCGCCATTCTGACAGCAGCTTGATCCATTTTCTCTTTAATCAAGTCCAGAGCATCCTGAATTGGTAGCTCATTTTGTTCTTCAACAAAATTCTGAACTCGATGAGTCTCCATGCTAATCGTGGCAGGCACCACAACATCCATACCATAAACTAGGCTGAAAGGCGTTTCCCCTGTGCTTTCCTTGGGATTAGTTCTGTATGCCCATAGAATTGAATTCAGATCATCCACCCATCTGCCTCCAGCTCTCTCCAGACGTGTCTTGATCCCTTGCACCAATATGCGATTGGTGACCTATACTTGACCGTTAGCCTGGGGATGGTAGACAGATGTGAAGTGCTGGTCAATTTTCATCTTTGTGCACCAAGCTCTAATTCTGGCACCCATGAACTGGGTGCCATTATCCGAGACAAAAATTCTGGGGACGCCAAATCTGCAAACAACATTTTTCCATAAGAACTTCATGACCGCATCCTCTGTGATTTTTGCCAAGGCCTCGGCTTCCACCCATTTACTAAAATAATCAATTGCCACTATCAGAAACCTCTTTTTGGCGGGAGCCATAGGAAAGGGGCCGACCAAATTGATTCCCCACTTGGCAAACGGACAAGGAGAGCTCATCGTCATGAGCTCTTCCACTGGCTTGTGTATCAACGATGAGTTCTTCTGGCATTTCTTGCAAGTACGTACAAAATCTTTTACCTCCTTTCGCAGTTGTCGCCAGAAGTACCCCGCTCGAAAGATCTTGCTTGATAAAACTCTAGCACCCATATTGTTGCCACAACATCCCTCGTGGACTTCCTTAAGGACCAGGGCTCCTTCTCCTTGGCTTAAGCATCTTAAGAGGGGCTGTCCAAACCCTCTTCGAAACAACTCTCCTTTGACCAAACAAAATCTGGTAGCCCTGGTTCGTACCTTTACTAAATCTTTCTTATCCTCTTGCAAGACTCCTTTCTCTAGGTATGATTTTATGGGAGAGTGCCAGTCATCTCCTTCAATCACCGAGCACACCTGCTCTGTCCCAAACAATGCGTTTGCTTTCAGCAGAGTAATCACCCTTTCCCGGAAATCCGTATCTGAGTAGCTACCTTCGTTAGATAGTCAGCTCTTCCATTCTCTTCTATGGGGATTTACAAGACTATCAAGGATTTCATTTCCCTGGCCAACTCTCTGAACTTGGCTAAGTACCTCTGCATGCTATCTTCCCTTGTCTCAAATTCCCCGCTTATTTATTTGCAGACGAGCTGGGAATCCACCCTAGCACAAACCTGCTCTGCCCCTAAATCCCGTGCCATCTGAACTCCTCTCAGGAGGGCCTCATACTCAACCGCATTATTGGATAGAGCATAATTCAAGCGTACGACGTACTCAGTGGCTACACCTGCTGGGTCAATCAGAACTATTTCTGCCCCATGATTTGTACATTTTTGTTACGAATCTGTACATTATTAAGTCCTATTTTAGTCTTTTTATTTTCTTTTCCGGGTTAAGAATGAGTTGAATTGCATCATTTTGCGTTTTTCGTCTCTTTACTTAATTTTCCGACTTAATGATCAATAACGTGTCTAAATGAGAATAATTCTTTGATTTTCTCATATAGCTAGAGTGTCCGGTGAATTCAAAGCACGTAGATTGAAGGAGAGACATTCACAAGTAGCCCAAAAGGATGCACACCGATCGGACATCTCATGTATACCGATCGGTGCAACTGTTGACATACACACCGACCGAAAAGCTGGCGCACCGAGCGGACCCGAATACAGAAGCTTTCGTCCGATCGGACAAGGCCTATGACCGGTCGTACGAGAGCATTACGAACGCAGATTTCTGGGAATTTTAAGTTATAAAACGGCTAAAAACAAGTTTAAAATGGCAGAAGCGGCGAGGGTTGGACGCTGATCCAGAGTTGGAACGCTCCAGCTATGAAAGCTCCAGCTATCCCTGAGTTTGAACGCTGATCTTGGTTGAAGATTGATTCTCGAGCGCGAAATCGGTGTTTCGATCGCGTAGAACTTCGATCCTTGATCCGCGTCTCCAAATCTTGTTATAAGATGTGGATGTATTGTTGTTTGAATGCTAAAATACCCTAGGATAGTTGTATCTGTTATGGTCCCCTCCCAAAACCCGAAATATGAAGGGTTTTTATAAGTAAAACAAGTCTTGCCGCACAAGAAACCCTAATTTCCGAATTCTGGGTCGTCACGTCGACGGAGCGTCGACTGACGCAAGCAGGTGCTCGGCGGATGTTGGCAGTCTCGGTCGGTAGCGCTCGGCATGTGCGTTCGGCAGGGTGCACGTGTCGCTGGCAGGTGCGTCGACGTTGTGCGTCGACATCGACGCTTCGGAGCTTTGCGTCGACGTTGCGTCGTCCTTGCTGTGTCGACGTCGACGCTTCAGAACATAGCGTCGACGTTGCGTCATCCTTGCGTCGATCGACGCGGGCATGGCTCGCTGGCACGGCTTGCATCGACGGTGCGTCGACGGTCGCGTCAATCGACGCGACTGAGCGTCGGTCTCCATTTCTCGATCGTTTGTTACTCGTTTCACCGGAAAGCTTGTTCTTCTACTCTTGAGCATCAAACTTCGTCTTTTATGCGCTAAACTCTTCCGGTTACTTAGCTGTAAGGTGCAAAAACAACGAAACATCACCTAATTACATTAATTTAGATCAAAATGCGGTAAAAATAAGCTGGAACTATAAAATTATGGA
>BMAC01000694.1:39621-57348 GCA_014905375.1 Phtheirospermum japonicum | reverse complement strand
GATCTCCGTCTTCAAATCTCGTTATGAGATGTGGGATTATTGTTATGGTAAGCTAAAATACCCTAGGGGGTCGTGTGTTCTCTCTAAAATCCGAAATATAGAGGGTTTATATAGATTTTGCATGACTTGGCGCATAAGAAACCCTAAAATCCGAATTCTGGGCCGTCGCGTCGACGGAGCGTCGACTGACGCGTGCCGGTACTCGGCAGACTCGGTCGGCAGGTGTGCGCGTCGGATGGGCAGGTGCGTCGACGGTGTGCGTCGACATCGACGCTTCAGCAAGTAGCGTCGACGGAGCATCGACATCGACGCTTCAGAACGTAGCGTCGACGTTGCGTCGACGGAGCGTCGGCTGATGCGGTCATGACTCGCTGGCACAGCTCGCATCGACAGTGCGTCGACGGTCGCGTCAGTCGACGCGACTGCGCGTCTGTCTCCAATTCTCGATCTTTTGCTACTCGTTTCACCGGAAAGATTGTTCTTCACTTCCTGAACATCGAACCTCATCTATTACGCGTTAAACTCTTCCGGTTACTTAGCTGTAAGGTGAAAAACAACGAAATATCACCTACTTGCATCAATTACGATCAAAATGTGGTAAAATAAGCTGGAATTATAAAAATACGAGATTAAGCTTAAATCGTCCAACTTATACCAAAAACAAATATAAAAACGAACTAAAAAGCTAATAAAAATAAGGACAAATCTACTCTAATCAAATGCCGATGTTGATTATAAGAGACGGGGGAAGACACTTCTGCAATCGGGCCTTTAATCGACTGATGAACAAATACGGGGTGCGTCACAAAGTGGAAACCCCTTACCATCCACAAACCTCAGGACAAGTAGAGATGAGCAACCGGCAGATCAAGGGTATCTTAGAGAAAACCGTCAAACCGAACCATAAAGACTGGGAATCAAAGCTAATTGATGCACTGTGGGCTTACCCTGAAACCTACAAAATGGTATTGGGCATGAGCCCATTTCGGTTGGTTTATGGAAAAGCATGCCACCTACCTGTCGAATTGGAGCATCGGGCGGAATGGGCAATTCGAACATTGAAACTTGATTTAGATGAGGCCGGAGGGTATAGGAAGCTTGAGCTAAGCGAACTGGAAGAGATTCGCAATGACTCATATGAAACAGCATGGATGAGCAAATAGAAAATGAAGGAAACACATGATAAAAAACTCGTCCCCAAAAGCTTGGAAGTCGGTGAGTTAGCTTTGCTCTTCAACTCTTGCTTCAAACTATTCCCTGGGAAATTGAGATCAAAATGGAGCGGTCCGTTCTTGATTACCAACATAAACGAATATGGGGTCGTGACTTTGCTTGATGAAAAGAGCAACTCCACCTTCAAAGTCAATGGCCATCATGTGAAAAGGTATCATGGGGGACCTATCTCGCAGAAAGATCACGAAGTAGTAATTCTCAATGATCCACCTCAATAGAGTTGACGCACGTCTGAGGTATCGTCTAGCATAAGACGTTAAACATTGCACTTCTTGGGAGGTAACCCAAGCTCTTCTTGTATATTTTTCCACTTTAATGTATATATTCGTAGTTATTCATTGGGTAGAGTACTTGCAGGTGCTACGGTTGGTAGAAGGTGCGAAATTCAAATTTCCAGAACTGACCGGTCGGTGACCTAGTGTCCACTGGTCAGACAACTCCAAATAGGGGTAACCGATCGGACATAATGTGACACCGATCGGACGGTCCGTACGGAAAACTATTTCAGGAAGGTATTTATCATGCAAGGGAGGCCAAGTTGGTAAGATATTCTGACAATATCTTTTAAGGTAAAGAGGATCTTTAATTTGGGGGGATTATTATTGACCGCTTGTCGTTGAAGCGTCAAAAATAATATTTATAAAGTTCCTCAACTTTCTTCTACTAACTAGTAGCAGTGGCAAGCTAGGGTCGATCCCACGAAGAGTGTGGATTAATTTGTGATTTTCTTGTATTTTAATAAACTAAGAAAATGGGGGTGAAGATAATAAACTAACTAACGAGAATTAAATAACTAAATAAACAAAGAAAACAATTAAAACAAATAAACGAAACAAATAAGAAAATAACAAATAATAATAAAATAACTTTCCAGTCCTAGTTCAGTTTCTACCCTCATTCAATTCATCTAACCAATTGCAATATTAAATCCGTTCATCATATGAAACTAAAAACCCTAAGTAACAATAAGCTCTGTTACTCGAATTCACCCTTACCGTTTACTCAATTAAAATAAGCTCTTTAATTGATTCTAATTATTGAATAACCTAGAATAAGCTCTCTAGATTCAACCCAGCAACAGCATTAATATCTAGGCAAATAGGTTAATCTAAGCAATAAACGCATAAGCTCGATTTATTCAACCTATGTTGTGTTACCCCTAATGATACGAGACCATTAGTTGCTTAAGAGAAATCGAAACTACGACAATTACACGGGAAGCAGTTCTCTTTCTAACAATTGATAACCAAATCCCTAATTTAGGTGGCCAATCCAAATCAAGAATTAAGCAATCATGTCATGAATTAAGAAATCATGATATGTAAACAAGATAACACAAGCAATCTCATATGAAGAACGAAATAAATATGCATAAATCAATTAAAACATAATCTCACGAGGGTTTCAACATCCCGAGGACTAGATAAAACAATCTACTCACTCATGGAGTTCATAGAATAACAAGAAAATAAAGAAATAAAATATAGTTCTTGGATAGAAAGGGAAGAGAAAGCTTAGATCTTGAATCTTGGGTCTTCAATCTTCAAGCTCTTGATGGATGGTTGAATTGGGCTCCTTTTGAAGCCTTGGAACCCTAAGATTAATGTCCAAGACGTTTTTGATGTTTAAGGGAGGTATTTATAGGTTTAGGAAGTCTTGGGCAACAAGAATCACTTAAAAAATGCATTTTCTGGGCTGTCGCGTCGACCGAGCGTCGACTGACGCGTTCCGGATCGACGCGACAGAGAGTTCATGTGCAAGTGCATCGGCCAGGGCTTCTATAAAGGTTTTGGCACGAACCGATGTCGACTGGTCGACGCAGGCGGACTGGGCGAGAAACGCAGGTAGTGCTCGACAGGGCTGGTAGGTCTGGTCGGCAGGGTACTACAACGGTTCCAGTTGGATAACCCATCTTGAAAGTGCAGAATCGTCCTTTCTTTGCCAATTCACTCGTTTTGTCTCTCGTTTCCTCGTGAAACTCTTATGCATCATCCTTAAATCCTCAACTCACCAATTTAGCACCTAATTACTGCAAAATAATAGAAAAATACACAATTGGTGCTCCTCCACTCATAATAATAAATATGCGAGAAATAAATATATATAAGAATATTAAGCACATAAAAAATATAGGAATTAAACCCATTAAATAGAGCACAATTTCTCGCCTATCAATTATATTTTGATTAGGTGAATATCTTCTTTCCCCTACTCTTGATTTAATTCGATTCTGAGAATCCTCTAACCTACCTCTTCAAATCTTATATAAACCCACAACCCTGAACTCTTAACCCCACACCCAAATTCCCTTCTCCTCTTTCATCTCTGCAAGCACCACCTGAGATAACATGAATCACCGCAACAACAACGCTTATGGGTGGGTGTCAAGGCAAAAGCAAGAAAGACATGATTGAGAAACTTGAAGAGGCGGCGGAGGAATATCGCCAACAAGTCCATAAGCTGCAACTGGACCTCCATGACTGCATGACTGAAGTACTTGATTATGAAAAGAACATTAAGCATCTCCACGGCATCCTAGACAAAGCGGAAGCCGAGATAATGCGACTCAATCAGAGAATCGTTGAGCTCGAGCGAAGATGTGAGGGATTTGTACAACCAGGCCTATACAGATGTTCCATCACCTAAGTAGTCAAATAGGCTAGAGACTGCGAGAGTTTATCTTTATGAATTGATGGATGTTTGGGGGGGGGGGGGGGGTTAAAATAATTGTCCTGAATAAACGAGCAGATTTGCTAGAATTATTTATTAAATAAATATTTTATGAATTGTATTGCTCTTATTTGATTCTTGATTTTGAATTCTTGCAGGGCATCGCAATACATAAATGTTATATAAAAAAAGGAATGTATAAAGAAAAAAAACTGAAGAACAGTGCAGACCGGCCGGTCAAACATCTCAACTGATCGGTCAAAACTCACTGGACCGCAGTCCGGTCGGTGTGGTTCTATGACCGGTCGGACTGAACAAACTGGGCACCAGTCCGATCGGATCACAGCACATACCGATCGGATGATGGCTCAGTTTATTATAAGTATGTTATTCTGGACGCAAATTTCATAACCCCACCTCAAAGTTTTCTTTCTCCTTGCAGAGCGTAATCCAACAATTCGTCACTTTCAAGTTCAAAACTCGACATCAAGACATATAATGAGTCTGATCAGTGACTTCAACACACCTAATTGCTCCCGTTCGGAGAATTTGGGAATCAAGAACTAATCAGCCAAATCGCATCAAATTTTCCCCACCGTCTCAAAATCAAAAAACTCAAGGTACAATGGCTGTAACTCAACTTCATTGAATTGTTTGGTGAGTGGAATTGCAGGTGTTGTGGAATTGGAGTCGGGTTTATTCAAATTTGGCTTGAAGTTGTTGAAGTTCATAAGGCACGCCAAGTGTTCGACGAAAGGTCTGTGAGAGCCTTGTGTATCTTTTTCGTATTCTTGTTATCATCATGGAATCATCATCTCGACCAAAATATGGAAAGACATCGAAACGTATCCCGAGCAACACCCGGAGTGGGGTAGCTCCCTTCGACCTCTTGGACGAACGTGAGGTCACTCTCTACAAATCCCTCGTTAAAAGGGATGTCTATCATCCACGTCACATCGATCTAGAGTTCTGGGAACGGGAGGCCTACATAGGCGACAAAACGGCGGCCAAATTCCTCGAGGGAATCGAAGCCCTCCAACTAACAAAGTGGGCCGGTGTCAACYAAMCCRGATTTAGAACTCTCATRSTCGAGTTCTTCAYGACATTTCAACCAWTGGCCGATGGAAGCTTTGAGTGTCGYTTCAAGAACYAAACATTCCGAACTACGGTGGGTGATCTCGAAGAAATTTTTTGGATCGATAACAACAAAAACCCAAAATTGGGATTTGAAATCGACGACTATAACAAGAGTGATTGGTGGGCAAAACTCTCGGGAGCACCACCGGAACTCGGGTGCCGTTTTAACTCGACGTCCTTGCGATCCAATGCCACCTATCTCACGTATAAGTTATTCACGCCACACAAATTTCGGCCACCGAGTTGAAGGCATTATGGATTGCGTACCATCGAGGTAACGCACGAATATATCCTCTTTTGATTGCCGCGATCGAAAATGTCCAACAAGTTTGTGAAAATAAAACGGCAAAACTCACACTTGGAGCTTTTATCACGGTACTCACTCAACACCACGGTTACAACCCGTATGACGATGAAATCATATACCCAAGCGTGGGTATGATGGTCGAAAGCCGAATGAGTAATGGGCGGAACATCGTGATTCCGACGTTCATAACAACCGGTAATAAAGCTCAAGCCGAAATGGTCGAGGACTTCGATGTTGACGACACCGAGGAGGAAGGCGAGAACAATGAAAACGATGGGGACACTGAAGAGGGCGGGGATGAGGAAGACGATGGGAATGGAGGAAATGGGAACACCGGTTCCCAATCTTATGCTTATGATAATTATGGGGATGGTGTGTATTTCTCGGACGAGCAGTGGCAGCAGCAACAGAACTTCCAAGCGCGAATTGATGGCTCAGATGGGAGAGTTGCACATCAACCAGGAGGAGCACACGAGAAATGCTCGACAAGATGTCTGGGCAGCGAGGGAGGAAGCTCGAGAGGAGGCTCATTAGTTACGGAGTACGTTAACAAATTTGGGCAACAGCTGGGCGGAAACTTCTCAGCATCTTACCCGATTATCCGAAAGCGTTGAGTCTAATCATCAGTATCTCGTTCAAATTGACGAGTGCCTTTCCCGTCTAGAGCACCTCTACCCACCTCCACCTCCGGACGACATGGACCAATAGGCGGGCCCATGCCCCAACTGTATCACCACTCTATCCCACTTTTATCGCTTTCTACGATTTTTGACATTTATTCGGGTTTTTATAACATTATTTTCTTTTATGTTTGCATGGTGATGACTTTGGTTAACTCGTGGTTTATTCATTTGCATGCATTGGATTATTGAAACTTTTCTATTCCCTATGATTAATGTTCTTGTTATAGCAATCAGGAGATTGCTGATTTCTTGATAGGGGGAAAGGGACAGACCGTCCAGTCGGTAATGCATAGGCAATCGATCGGTCAAAACTTACTGGACCGCAGTCCAGTCGGTGTGGTTCTATGACCGGTCGGACTGTGCACAGCCGTTGAATGATCGTTTTAAATCCATACATGCTTAAGATGAACCATTTTTGAGTAACACAGTCACAATTTCGTAACATAACAATGGTCAACCATTTACTTCAACTTTGTTGAATATTGCCCTTGGTTAATTGTATTTGTATTGGCATGCCTGTCGGAATCATTTGTTATTTGGCATAAGGTCTAGAGTCTTTTGAGCTTGTTCTAAGTGCAAAATTTTCAAAAACTACCTATATGTATTTAAAACAACACTTTGTCGTTACCAATTTTGCAAAACTCTTAAAGTTAAATCACCTCGTTTTCAAAAGTTTGAGTTAAACCTTGTAAGAAGCCTTGTGTGTTTATCAACATTTCATGTTTTGATTCGATAAGTGTTTTGATAAGTTTCTAAAGTCGCATGTGTATATTTGGTTTAGAAAATGACGATAGGCACATATAAAACCCGATTCCGTCTTTATTCAAAAATAAAAACCACTATAAATTCCTAATGAGCCCCTTTGAGCCTTTATTCCATCTCTTTGGAAGCCATGAGCATAATTGTAGCTCTTATTTCGTTTAAGTTTGTGAGATGAGAGTTTTATTTATCAGTGGCTAATGAGATATGACGGATGCAGGGTGGAAATTAGTGGGACACTATTATTAAAAAAAAAAGAAGAAGAAAAGAAATATATAAAAAAAAAAGAAAAAGAGTTTAGATAATAATAAGGCCTATTTATAAAGGCAAACGAGTATAGAAGGAACTAAAACTCTTGTTTTTTAAGATCGGGCGAGTTTATTCATTTTGGGGTTAGAAATAGCCTTAGCTATAAAAGGCTAAAAACAATGGTATATGGTTGTTTGGGGAGAATGAGAAGAAAAATTACGCTCTATGCTTAAAATCTTAGATTGAGTGAGTTATTGATTGCGTTTGTTCGCAAGTTAGCCACGCATCTTTATATATGACATACCTTACCAAAGAGCCTACATTACAACCCTGGAAAGTCCTAATCCGATTCTTAATTAAATGTGCACACATATGCGATGTACGAGTCTTTGATTTTCACGAGTCGTTGAATGCATGTCTATGTTGATCCGATCATATAACTTACCTTTTGGAAAACACGAGCGAATGAGTGCATCATTATATATTCCCCTTTGAGAGGACGCATTCTTTAGATTTCAAGGTGAAATAGTAATACGAGTTAACTTCATGGGTTTCGACAAAAGTGTTTATAATTGCAAAACTAAACTATATGCACTACATGACTCTGAGCTCTTACCTCTGTTACTTCTTTTGATTTTGATTCTTTCGTTTGTTCGAGGACGAACAAACCAATTAAGCATGGGGTGGTTGATTCATATGTTTTTGTTACGAATCTGTACATTATTAAGTCCTATTTTAGTCTTTTTATTTTCTTTTTCGGGTTAAGAATGATTTGAATTGCATCATTTTGCGTTTTTCGTCTCTTTACTTAGTTTTCCGACTTAATGATCAATAATTAGTCCAAACGAGAATAATTCTTTGATTTTCTCATACAGCTAGAGTGTCTGGTGGATTCAAAGCACGTAGATTGAAGGAGAGACATTCACAAGTAGCCCAAAAGGATGCACACCGATCGGACATCTCATGTATACCGATCGGTGCAACTGTTGACATACACACCGATCGAAAAGCTGGCGCACCGAGTGGACCCGAAGGCGTATGTCCGGTCGAACGAGAGCATTAAGAACGTAGATTTCTGGGAATTTTCAATTACAAAACAGCTAAAATTAAGTTTAGAATGGCAGAGGCGGCAAGGGTTGGAGATAATCAGTCACGGAGGATGGAAGAGAGGGTGATATACACAAAGAACACTCAAAGGTTGAGAGATTTGACACATCTCTCATACCTATCGATAAATCTGTGCGACGCCGTATCAAGGTTAGATTTGCAGCAATTCTCATTCGTGGCTAAGGTGCTGGGTTCGTGAAAAGCCCGAGGACTCTATGTATTTCATTTGGAGTATTTTCGTCAATCATCCCTCGTTGAACGTAGTTCAACGACATTGTAATTTCTGAACTCGTAGCTTTGATATTTTCATAGTTGTTTGATTCCGGATTTGTTTTGAATAGTTTGGGAACTTGATTAGATAATACTTCGTTGATCTTTAGTTAAAGTGTTGGATGTTTGGAATTGATACTATTGTGTTTGGGATTATGGAATGAACAATTTTTTGGATAATCTATTGAAAATTTGTTTTCATATTATTGTGTTTCGAGATATTGCTAATCGTTAGTGTTAATGGGTTGCTGAAACTGTTAGAATATTAGGGTATTATAGTTAATGCATTACTAGTCAAAAGCATGTTTATAATCGTTGGAGCAATTAGGAAAAGCTCTTATTTGGTTTACACCTTTTACTATTCCCATCACTTGTCGAGAGGTTGACACCCTCGAGACAAGAAGAACTTGTTTTTATTTTAGGTTATTAGAATTGAAACATTTACAATACCCAATGAGTTCGTGTGTTTTTTTTAGATAGAGTTGTGATACTAGTATAATAAACATCGTTAAATCCGATTCCCATTCCTCGAGAGATTGACCCGAGTTGACTCATCAGTCTACAAGTGACCCCGTTCTCTTGCGGGCGAACTAAAACCCTTTCAAAATGTAGACGCGTATTTGTTAACCAAAATTTAATTTTGAAAGGAACACAAAAGTTCGGCTCACCCCACACCCCTGATTTCCTACAGAGCCATCCGTAAAGTCGTCCATTCGTGCCTGTCATCGGAAGAGCTGGTCATTTCCTGCATGAAATCTGCCAGCGCCTGGGCCTTAATGTCTTTCCTAGCCTCGAATACAATATAAAACTCGCTGAGCTCGATTATCCATTTGACCAGCCTTCCCGATGCCTCCGGTTTATCCATTATTGCCTTTAGTGGCAGATTGGTTCGCACAATTATGCTGTGTGAGAGGAAGTATGGACGTAGCTTGCGAGTTGTGCCAACCAGAGCTAGCATTGCTCTTACTACTTCCACATATCTCACCTCTGCATCATGAAAGACCTTACTCCAATAATAAACCGGCCTTTGTACTTTGCCTTCTTCTCTAAGCAGGACAGAGCTAACTGCCTGTTGCCCAACGGATAAACACAGGATTAGAGGCTCTCCTTGGATGGGCTTTGTGAGCAAGGTCATGTTAGCCAGGTGCTCTTTTAGCATTCTAAACGCATCCTCACATTCGCTGCTCCACTGAAACCGAGCCTTTTTATGCAGGGCTTGAAAAAATGGCAGGCTCTTCTCTGCCGAACGCGAGACGAATCGTCTTAAGGCGTTGATACGACCCGGTAAGCATTGCATTTCTTTAACATTTCTGGGCGCCTGCATCTCCATGATTGCCTTCACTTCTCTGGATTGGCTTCAATGCCCTTTTCCATGACCATGTATCCCAAAAATTTGCCAGCTCTAACCCCAAACGCGCACTTCTTGGGATTGAGCTTCATTCTGTACCTCCTCAAGGTGTCGAAGGTTTCTTTCAGATCTTCCACATGAGAGGTTGCTTTAACGCTCTTGACTAACATGTCATCTACATACACCTCCATGTTCCGCCCCAGTTGCTCCTTGAACATTTTATCCACCACTCTCTGATACGTGGCTTCTGCATTTTTAAGCCCAAATGGCATGACCACGTAACAGTATGTTCCTTTCGGGGTGATGAAGCTAACTCGCTTCCAGTCCTCCTTCGCGAGCTTGATCTGATGATAGCCTTGTGAGGCGTTCATAATGCTTAGGAGTTCACAACCAGAAGTGGAATCGACCGGCTGGTCGATCCTTGGCAAAGGGTAGTGATCTTTTGGGAAGGCACGATTAAGATCCCGAAAACCAATGCACATACGCCAGTCTTCCTGTGTCTTAAGGACCAGCACAGCGTTAGAGAGCCACTCAGGAAATTGTATCTCCTGGATATGCTTAGCTTTTAACAATTTCTCCACCTCAGCTTCAATGATGGCCTCCTTCTCAGGCCCAAAGTTACGTTTCTTCTGTTTGACCAGCTTCATATTAGGGCTAATGTTAAGGTGATGCTCAGCCACCTCTGGGTCAATCCTTACTAGGTCTTGAGGAGACCAAGCAACACATCGGCACTGTCCCGCAATAGTGCAACCAGGTCTGTAAGTACTTCTGGACTGAGAGCCATTCCTACGCGGAGGACTCGGCTTTTGTCCCCCAGGAATACCTCAACTAACATCAGCCTTTCTTCTCCTCGAACCAGGTCTGGCCTCGGTTGCTCCACCCGAGCCCTCTTGCTCTGTCTTTCCTCTTCATTATTCCTCCTGATGCATTCAACATACGTTTGTCGTGATGCATACTAGTCTCCACTGACTTCCCCTACTCCTTCCTGAGCAGGGAACTTCAATTTCATATGATAAATCGAGACTACAGCTTGAAACTTACTTAAGGAAGGTCTTCCCATCATTGCATTATAAGAGGAGGCTGCATCTACCACCAAGAACCGAACTATCTTGGTCTGCCTAAACGGATCTTCTCCCAATGTAACCAGAAGGTTAACCGCTCCAAGAGGCTTTAACACGCCTCCTGCGAATCCCACTAAAGAGGTGGTGACTTCCTCAAATTACACATCTAGATTCATTTTTCTAAAGCAATCATAGAACATAATATCCGCCGAGCTTCCTGTATCAACAAAGATTCTTCGAACATTATAATTGGCTATGGTAGCTGTGATAACCAGGGCATCCATGTGGGGAGCTAGGATCCCGTCCTCATCCTCTGATCCAAAACAAATGTTTGGGCTCAGTGCCACTTGCCCCACTTCTCGTCCTTTCCTTATCAGATTTCGTGCGGCATGGACATAGCTGTTCTGGGCTCGCCTGGAATGCTCATCCCACTCGCCTCCAGTGATCATTTGTATGTCCCCTCGAATGACCTGGGTCTGCTCATTCCTTCTTCCTCCACTTCGCTTACTATCCAGCTCATTCTTGTTCTGCTAAGGTCGGTCGTTGTTGCGATAGGCAGGTCTAACTTCCTCCCTTCTCATCCTCACATACTCCTTAAGGTACCCAGCTTGCACCATCCTCTCCAACTCATCCTTGAGGTGAGTGCATTGGTCTGTATCATATCCATACTCATTATGGAAATGGCAGAATCGGTCAGACCTTTCCTTCTTGGGCTTCTGCGAGTAAGTCTTAGGCCATTTCAGCTCTGGGTGCCTCTCTATTGCTTGTAAAATTTCACCCTGCGGCGTTTCTAGGGGGGTATACCTATCAAAAAGAGGTCTCCCCCCGGACAGGTCTGGCCTGGGCTTCTTCACTACTGCCTTGTCCTCTCTGTCATACCTCTCTATTTTCCTCTCTCCTCCATCTTTTATTTTCAGGGCTTCTTCCAAGTAAATGTATTTTTCAGCCCTCTCCAGAAGCTCCCCGGATTTCAGAGCTGGTTTCACAATCAGTGATTGAAAAAATTCACCTCTCCGAAGGCCTTGCGCAAGAGCATTCACCAAGAGCTCCTGTGACGCAGAAGGCACTTCAAGATTTGCATTAGTGAACCGACTAATGTAAGCACGCAAGCTCTCACCCTCTTTTTGTTTCATACTGAACAGCTCGAGCGGCATTTTCTGGTACTTCCTGCAGCTGGTGAACTGGTGCAGGAAGGCCAAGCTGAACTCATCAAAGTTGTTGATAGATCATGGTGGAAATTGGCAAAACCATAGCTGGGATGATTTGGTGAAAGTCATCGGGAAGACCCGGCACATGACAGAATCTGAAAACTTATGCACCATTGCCGCGATCTCAAATCGGCTCAAATGATCCCATGGATCAGTGGTCCCACTATACTCAAAACCTAGAGAACTGTAGGAAGCCGGCACGTCATCGCGCATGACCTCCTCCGTAAATGGCGTGCCTCTCCTCACCGGAACCGTGCCCGCACTTGCCATTTTCCTCTTAAATTCTCTCACCTCCTTCTGCAGGCTCTACATCTGTTCAACTAGGCCTGGGTTAGCCTGAGTGGACGTTTCGCTGTCGGAAGTGGAGAGATGCTCGTCTCTGTCTTGGAAGGGAGTCCGATCCACATGCTGGTTGCACAACGGCTCCGTTTCTGCCGGCAGAACCATCCGATCTGGTCGTGCGCCAGACAACGGCGTTGATATCTATGTGAACTTCTTCTCCACAGATGTCTCCACGCCCTTGCGGATAAGCTCCGACAACTGCTTGAGGAGGACGTTATTGAATAATCCACCAGCGGCAGGCGTTGATCCGTTGAAGGGGGGCGGCACGGTGCCTGACCCAACTGCAGCTGATGGCTCTGCCCCCTCGGGCCTCTCCATTGACGTTTCTGCTGACCGTGGCATACCCCATGGCACAGCGGAGCTTGGGGTTTCGCCGAGCTCCCCCACCAAGTTTCGTCGCAAACCATATGAAGCCATAGAAAACTCTCACGTCTTAGCTTGATCGACTTCCCACAGACGGCACCAATTGTTTCGACCCAAAATATGACCAACGTCAAAAATAACGCCTAGAACCTTGAGCACCTTGCTGTCCTGCACATAAACACACGTTAGAAAGGACCACCGGTGGTTTTCCGGTGGAAACCTCTCCGATGCTTAAGTCAGTAAAGCGTATGAGGTTTCTCTTAACAAGCAAAGAAGGAATGCACAAAGAATGACATACCTCTCTCAGCCTTGGGGCTGAGATACTTATAGTTTTTACCAGTGGGGACCCTTTCCGGGATCACGGAAACAAAGGCCGCGAATCAAGAACTATTTAATCAACAAACTCTGACAAGTGGTCCCACTTGTCCACCCAGCGGGGGTCAAGAGGTCAGGTCTCCCTCAGTCCTGCTCTCCTTTCTTACTAGCAAACATGCCTGGTCGGGAAGGTCAAGAGGCCAGGTCTCCCCTGGTCCTATTCTCCTTTCCACTGGCAAGCCTGCCTTCATATTGCCAAGGTTTATCTCACGGGAGGTCTTCTATCATCTCAGGACAACTCCTGGGCAGGGATGACGCCGCTCAGCTCTTACTAACCTCCGGAAAACTAGGTTAAACCAAGCATAAAGCCATCCTGAGCTTCTTTATTTGATTATCTTAGATCCAGGTCTACCTCAATCCGGGTCTGACCTACTTACGCCTCATCAATATATATATATATATAATCAAAATTTACTCGTGGAAAGATTGCATAGCTCTAGAAGCTCTTTTCATTTTGTTTCCAAAACCCGGTGCAAACTAGTGAGTAGCCTTGTGTGAATTATCGATGTTGCTTGCATTTTTCTGGAAATTGCATTGAAGAGGCTTGGTTTTTCTCGTACATGATTGAATTTTGAAATGACCTCGAGGCACATATATCACCCTTATTCCGGCCATATCCAAATTTATAAGCTACTTAAAGTTCCCAAATGATCCCCCCTTGAGCCTATACCCCATTTCTTGTTAGCCGAGCTCGATTTTGGCTCTTATATCTTCATATATTGTGAGGTGAGAGTGTATATTGTTAGTTGAATAGAAATGTGAGAGAAATCACTTGTGGTTCTTGGGTTTTGAGTTTTTTAGACACACAAAAATAAATAAAAAAAAAAAAAGATAAAAAAAAGAAGACGAATACTCCAACACAAATCACGAAAAGTGAAAAAACGTGCGTTTAAGCGAAAATCCTAATATTCAAAAGGCTAAGTTTAGTAAAGAGAAACAATTTCAAGAAGCTTTTAAGTGTTGTGAAATAAAATCGGAAAAGTTTGTGAGTATACAAAGGGTTTCGAACGAAAGTTTGGTGATATGAGGAAGGGTGAAGCGATTTTAAACTTCGGACTTTAGAAGTTAGGATTTCGTGTGTTATTTATCATTTTTGATCGTGTGTTAGCCACTATATCCAAATATTTCATACCTTACCAAAGAGCCCACATTACAACCCGAAATAAAGACCTCTTTCGATTTTTGTTTGATCATGTACAATGGGCGGTTTTGAGTTTCTAATTTGTGAAATCTTGACGAGGTGCATGCATTGTCCGATTCGAGCGTATACAAGTCCCATATAAACAAATACTTGAACGAATTGAGCGAACACCCTCAAAATTCCATTTGAAAGGAAGTCATCGATTTGGTTTTTATTTGAAGAAGATTAATACGAGCAATGCTTGACGATAACGAGTTTATGTTGATACTTTCATCATATTAAAAAGGATAAGCACAAGGATTTTTATTTTTCCATAATGTTCATTGCATGTACATTCTCGATTCTTTTTGTTGTTTGAGAACGAACAAACCGATAGGTGTGGGGTGCCTGTTTTGCATGTAATTGTGGTATTTTTCTCGTGTTTTTAATTAGGGTTATATATTTTTTTATTAGTTTTTTAATCGATTATTTGGTTTGATTTTTTATGAGTTGGATGTCATTATGTGTTTGGTATTTTTGTATTGTTATTATAAGATCTTCGAAATAAATTGGGCTTAAAAGAGCATAAGGGTGCAAAGAATAAATATTTGGACTATAGCTAAAGAAGAGAGAGTCCAATAGGCCAAATTAGGAGCAATCCCACAAGTGCATAAAGTCCACAAATTCTAGAGACACAGCTACGACCCACTTCGTGATCGCACCTCGGGTCGTTAATGGGTGTTGTTTCAATAGCAAGTGATCGCGACCCCTATTGCAACAGGTTCAGAAACCGTAATAAATACAGTTTATTGATGGAGATTTCAAGCTATGCTATTTATTAAGAGGTCTAAAACTAGTCCAAATAGATCCATGAAATCAAAATAAAAAACATCCCACACCACCCATCATCATATAATTTCGAATTTGTGAGTTAGAGATTTTGTAGATTGATTCGAAGAAGAAACTCCAGGATTACAAAGATGGAAGCATCCACACATTCCATATCGTTTATATTTTTTTAGTTTTTAATTATTAATATTATGTGTTCGATGAATTGTATGGCTTATTTCATGAACATGTCTAGATAATTGCTCTTTTATTCTGGGGTTTGAAGAAACAATTAATGAATATTTTTTGTAATGTTTCTTTCAATTGAGTATGATCCATTTGCTATTAAGTTATGATTTTTTTTCTTGTATAATTGATTTACACATGTTTATGCATATTTATATTGTGATTGATTATCACTCTTTTATAAGGAATAGTTTGATAAACCATATTTGCAGAGATGAGGTATATCAATAGGCTTTCAAACATGATACATTCTAATCAACATGACCGAGAGTTTTGAGATTAGTAATGAAGTTAAATAAAACATTAAAACCGTTTTGGGGATTTAAGTGGATTCTAAATGGAAATGTTGTTTCATATACAGAATCAACAATTTAATCACTTCAAGAGAAGAGAATGATTAAACTATATTTTTGATTAGCTTATAGTGAATTAAATCAAAAATGATACTTGATTGTTCGAAAAAGAAGAACATTGATAATTTACTGCAATCCTGAACCCTAGAATATACCAATATTTTGATAAATTATATCAAACAAATTGTTCTATGTTTTGGATAAATTTGGAGTTCTTAGTTTTATATAGTTTGTGATTGTGGTCCATACAATAAAACAAGAAATCATCTTTTGAATCGTTTAGATAAAACTACATTGTCTATATTATACTACTTATCATCTTTGAGTCAATATGGTCCTTGTGGAATCGACCTTACTCATTTAGTACTACATTACATCGTATACTTATAATTTGATAGAGTAAAATAAACAAAATATTTTTTACTATTACTCGACTATCGACCTATAAAGTGGGAAGCAATCAATTATCCAACTCCTTCTCATCATCTAGTTGTTTTTTATCATCACAGAGGCATCAACACATTTCCCTTATCTTTTCCCCTTACCCTTACTCTTAGTAGCAGACTTCTTCCTATTTCTCTACCCCTTTTTTGACCTAAATACCAAAGAATTAGCCCCCTTAATACCAGGTGAATGTGCTTCAAATAGACAACGTGTTAATGGGCATAATGTCCTATGTTAGTCTAGACAGAATCTTCTTGATCAATAAACAAAAGCAAGCAGGAAGGAACACTAGTAGGTTTGATTACATCTATGTCCCTACATAGAAGTTATGCATTGGAAGTTCAGATACTAACAAAAAAGATATGGTAGGACAGTCTCAATATTGTTACCTAAATGGTAATTAGACGTAATTCTAGCATCACTTAACACGGACCAAGTCAAGGAGGGAATTTTAAGTTTCTTACTGGAAATAGGCTTATGTGTGAAATAACTATGCATATATGTTTTTCATGTAATTGTGGTGTTTTTCTCGTGTTTTTAATTAGGATTTTATATTGTTTTTAGTAGTTTTTGAATCGATTAGTTAGGTTTTCTAGGTTGTTTTTCTTGATTTAGTGTTTTTTGTGTTTCTTTTTGAATTTATATTTAATTGGGTTAAATGGTTTCATTTAAATTGAAGTTTGGTGAAATTCTTGGGTTCTTATGTCCAAAATCCCTATTTTCGTAGGGAAAAGAATTGAAGGCCAAAGTACTAGCCACGCCTTGCCAAAATTCAAGCCATACTTGATGCCAAGGAGGAGCTCCAAAGGGGAAAACATTCTGGAATGGTAGCCATCTTATGTGACCTAAGTAGACAGACCTAGATTGGGAGAGACCTGATCCAGGAATGCTAAGATAAAGACCAGGGGGCCTGACCGACCCTGCTCTCAGGAAGTTCTGAGCTGATTCTCCCAGAGGAGGTCAGGAAGATAAATTAAGATAGGGAGGGAATTACCCTAGCCGAGGATAACCCTGAGCTGATACGGATTCCCCGAGAGATAATCATAATAGGACAAGCTTATGGGAGACCAGGAGCTCTGGCTTCGTAGAAGGGAACAGGTGGGACCACCTATAGTGAGTATTTGCGTAACGGCCTGAGATTCACGGTCTTTGCTTCCGAGATCAAGGATGGGGTCCCCACTAGGGAAAATTATAAATAGCTCAGCCTTAGGGCTGAGTGAGGTATTACATTTCTTGCGCATTTCTTTCATTGCTCAATGAAAAATACCCAATACGCTTATCTGACTTAAGAACCAGAGAGGTTTCCACCGGAAAACCTCCGGTGGTCCTTTTCTAACTTGTTTACGGGTGTAGGTCAGGTTTGTGTTAGGTGGAAGATTGTCCTCCGGTGTGGTCAAATTTTCGGGTGAAACAATTGGCGCTGTCTGTGGTAACTCATCTAGGCTACGACGTGAGATAAGACATGGCTTAAGATGGACTCCGGCAGAATTTGGTGGCGGATCAGGGTTGCACGCCAAGCTCTACCGCTCTGATGGGTGCGTCGAACACGGCAGGACCGTCAGCAGCACGGCCAGGCACCACAGCTCACCCCCCCCCCCCCCCCCCTAGTGGGACTGCACAGGTT
>BMAC01000694.1:28661-39002 GCA_014905375.1 Phtheirospermum japonicum | reverse complement strand
CCCTAGGATTTTAGTCTCAGATAATGGCACTCAGTTCATGGGAGCCGGAATCACAGCTTGGTGTGCTCGGATGAAAATCGATCAACATTTCACATCTGTTTACCATCCGCAAGCCAATGGACAAGTTGAAGTGACCAATCGCATCCTCGTACAAGGAATCAAAGCTCGATTGGAAAAAATAGGAGGCAAGTGTTTTGAAGAGCTCAGTTCAACCATGTGGGCGTACATGACTAATCCCAAGAAGAGCATCAAAGAAACACCATTTAGTCTTGTTTATGGCATGGACGCCGCTGAGATCAGTATGGAAACCCACAGAGTTTAGAACTTTGCTGAGAAGAAAAATGAGCTATTGATTCAGGATGCCCCGGATTTGATTGAGGAAAAGAGGGAAGGAGCTGGCGTCAGAATGGAACATATTAGGGGGAGAGTAAAAGCAGCCTATGATAAGTCTGTGATCAAAAGGCATTTCCAAGTGGGAGATTTAGTCCTTCGTAGATATGATTTAGGGAAGTCAAAAGGAAAGCTGGATGCCACCTAGCAAGGGCCTTTTAAAGTTACAAAAATCCTGGAAGGTGGAGCGCATGAGCTGGAACAGTTAGATGGGGTCAAGCTACCATGGGCCTGGAACATAGCTAACTTGCGGAAGTATTATGTGTAAAACAGCCAAATATTTATAACAATCCTATTTTACAATCTCTTTACATTTGTGCATTTTTAAAAGCCAGGATTGGCTAAGGGCGGATACCCATGAAATTCCTGACCTGATTGTCAGTATTTTAAAAGTCAGGATTTGCTAAGGGCGGATGACCATGAAATTCCTGACCTGATTGTCAGTATTTTAAAAGCCAAGATTGGCTAAGAGCGGATGCCCATGAAATTCCTGACCTGATATTCAGACGAAGCTAGGATTGGCTAAGGGCGAATGCCCATGAAATTCTTGACCTGATTGTCAGTATTTTAAAACGCCAGGATTGTCTAAGGGCGGATGCCCATAAAATTCATGACCTGATTGTCAGTATTTTAAAGTCCTGGATTGGCTAAAGGCGGACGCCCACAAAATTCCTGATCTGGTTGTCAGAAAGATCTTAGATTGGCTAAGGAGGGATATCCTAAATTTTTCCTCACCAGATCATCAGAAAAGAATAGGTTTTGTTAAGTAAGGATGCCGTGGTCTGTATATAAAGGGATTTATTCATCCATAAAACTCTAGGGTTTCCGTAATTCAAGGAAACCCCATACAAGTACAATATTATTATTCCACAAAATACAAAAACATAGTACATATTTAAGAAATAAAAACAGGCATGCACAAACCAGTGTACACTACAACTTCCGCATCCAGCTTGGCCGCCAGCTGATCTACAGCCTCTTCCGCAGACAGATCTCCTGGTGAGGCCCCACCAGGCAACTCACCCAAATCAACAAAGGTGGGGGAGGGAGTAGAGGTGGCAAGAGCTAAGGTCAAGGCCTGATCTAGCTGAGATTGCTCTTGTCCAGAAAGCGTAGTAAAGACCTGCTCAGCAAACTCGGGTGCTCTTAGATTGTGCAGACGATCTTGCTCGGGGATGTAGCTGAAGGATGTCGGCTCAGGAGGTATCTTGAGGGAAGGTTCCGGTCAAAAGGAAGATCTGGGTGATCTGTGTCCCACTTAGTCTGCGCATCTAGACCGAAGTGATAATAAGCCATTGCTTCCGGATGCAGCAGTCGGTAAATCTCCTCAGACTCCAGGAAAGCTCTGTAAGTCATTTCTCGAGTATGATGGATCAGCCTCAGCCCCTTTTCGGAGTTCAAGAACTCCATCTCCCATCCTTCTCGAGCCTTAGCCAGAGCTCCATCAGCCAAGCTCCTAGCCTCCGCCAAGGCCTCGTCCCTTGCCTCGTTATGGGCCATCTCTACGATTTTTGCCTCCGCCTTTTTCATCTCAGACATCTCCGCTTTGAGATTTTTCAGCTCGGCTCCCCTCTCCTTGGCAAGAGCGTGCAAGCGCCTCTCTTTCTCCTGCAACGCCTTATGCTCCCAAATCAGATCAGACTTCATCATTGAAGTCATAGCCCGAGTAGCCAGGACAGCCTTCTTGGCAGCCGCCTAATCATAAGAAAAGGGGTTAAAACATAAATGAGATGGGAAACGACAAAAGGAAAGGAAAAGAGAGTTTACTCGAGCTTCATCTTGACACCACGACTCTAGGAGCTCACGGTCATTCATTCTCTCCAGAGCATGCCGGTCCGAGGCGAGGCATTGGCCACGCATGAACTCAAGGGCTATATCCCCAGAACACTTTAGAACTGAAGTATTGATGAAGAGGTTGGCGTTGGGATTGGGCGACACCATGACCGATGAGGTAAGACTGCGCTGGGTGGTCCTGGGCCTCTTGGCCAAAGGAGCGGCTCGGTCCTCTCCAGAGTTAGAGTGGACGATCACTTCCTCCTCAGGACGAGGAAGCCCCCTTGGAGGGCTGGAGCCCTGTACCATCGAGGAGGAGGAGGGGCCTGCTTCTCGAGGTCTCTGCTCTGGAGCCGCCTCTGCTCCTTGTTGACGAGCTGTAATCATTTTTTGCATCATGTTTGCTGAAAAGGGAGAGGAGAAAAGAATATTAGAAATTTTCAAAAAGTAAAGACACGAGGGATGTGCCAGGATAAAAAGAATTTTTACTAATTTCACGAGTTAGAGGGCTTGTCTCTACTCACTCATTGAGAAAATCCAAAACAAATGGTAAAAGGAGTTGGGAGAGATAAAGAGCATTCTCGTTGAGGGTAGAAATTATCTTCTGCAGCCGGGAAGACCTGTCTCCCATGGACAAATGTGGTTGAGGGGGTAGTTTCTCAATGGGCTTGGGGTTAAAACCCCAATCTCCAGCACAGTGTACGAATATAAATTTCTTTCTCCAAGCCTTGTTGGAGGAGGGGACCCCGTGCAAGAACTGGATTCCAATTCTTGCGCTCAGGTAAAAGCAGCCAAGAGGGGAGCTTTTGGCTTGGTAGAGCTGATAAAAGATGTGGGATGTAGGATCCAGACCAGCATATCGCATGGCCAGATTATACCCTATGATGATTTGGAAAGAGTTGGGGGAAAATTGGAAAATGGGAATTTTATATAGGCAGGCAATCTCAAACATTAAGGGGTTTACGGGGAGCCGCAAACCCACCTGAAACTGGTCGGCGTAGAAAGTTAGATGGTCGGACGGCGCTTGGCACGCTAGAACGCCCATCGGAGGGTTGACTAGATCAAACTCTTTGGGAATTTTGTATTTATAACGAAGTTCCTCAACAGATTTATCGCTGAGGATGGAGGAGAGTTTAGGGTGGTCAGGGATAGGTGGAGGATATTCAAAGGACGACGGCGAGGAAGGGGTGAACATCAAAGCCGCCGAATGGGAAGACGGTGATGATGAAGGGGCTGACGCCGCCGGAGAAGGAGGAGAAGAAGTGACGGGAGGAGAATCGGTAGAAGAAGATAGTGCTGACATTATTGGAAAAGTAATATGAGATTGGAGAAGTACCTGGTAGATGAATATGATCGGAAAAACTGAAAGCTCAAAGATACTGAATTGCTAAGGAGAAAGTGAAAATGTGAAAAGAGAAGATCGCAGGAATAAAAGGGAAAATGATATTTTTAAAAAAATGGAAATCGAGTAAAAAATGGGATTTGATGGGATCCCCGCATTTAATGTTTGTCAGATGGACAGTGCCCTATGTGATGAGCTGGAACGCCAACCTTTGCTGGGTAGGGTAAATGCCGTTGACCTATCAGTAGTACAGTACTCGAAGAGACGTGCAGATATGGTAACCTTTCCTGGAT
This sequence comes from Phtheirospermum japonicum, assembly GCA_014905375.1. Taxonomy (NCBI): domain Eukaryota; kingdom Viridiplantae; phylum Streptophyta; class Magnoliopsida; order Lamiales; family Orobanchaceae; genus Phtheirospermum; species Phtheirospermum japonicum. Next base: position 35,204 of record BMAC01000694.1, on the reverse strand, counting down.
ATGGACCGTCAACAATAATGCCAATGATTAGCCCTGGTCAAAAGGCGGATTTTTTAGGATCTGAACAGATACGAAAATTTGGAAGGACGTATGGGACCCTAATTACTCCCAAAAGAAGCCCTAACATTTTTACAGATCTACCCCAACCATTGTGGGGGGAGGAGCTGATGTGACCTGAGTAAAAAGACCTATATTGGGGTAGACCTGATCCAGGAACGCTAAGAAAAGGACCAGGGGGCCTGACCGGCCCTGCTCTCGGGAAGTTATGAGCTGATTCTCCCAGAGGAGGTCAGGAAGATAAATAAAGATATGGAGGGAATTACCCTAGCCCAGGATAACCCTGAACTGATACGGATTCCTTGATAGATAATCATAAGAGGACAAGCTTATGAAAGAATAGGCGCTCTGGCTTCCCAGAAGGGAACATGTGGGACCACTTGTCGTGACTATTTGCGTAACGGCCCGAGATTCGCGGTCTTTGCTTCTGAGATCCCGGATGGGGTCCCCATTAGGGAAAATTATAAATAGCTCAGCCTCAGGGCTGAGTGAGGTATGACATTTCTTGTGCATTTCTTTCATTGCTCACTGAAAAATACCCAATACGCTTATCTGACTTAAGCATCGGAGAGGTTTCCACCAGAAAACCTCTGGTGGTCCTTTTCTAACGTGTTTGTGGGTGCAGGTTAGGCTTGTGTCAGGTGGAAGCTTGTCCTCCGGTGTGGTCCAACTTTTGGGTGAAACACCATCCCTAGCCATGCCTTGCCAAAATCCATGTCAAGCATGATGGCGCGTGCCAACGCCTCGCCAAAGCATCGCCAGCTCCAGCGGCTACGCATGATGGCGCAGGTCCATGCCTTGCCATCTCCAGCGGTCAGCCCCTTGCCATCTACAACGCCTGCCTCTCTCCATCTCCAGCGTCCAGGTGCGCCAATACCCCAGCCATCCTCTGCCATCCTTCGCGCCCAGCGCAGCGCCTAGGCAAGGCAGCGCTAGCCATCCTGCTCGCCAAGGCATTACCATCTACAGCGGCCATCCTCTCGCCATCTCCACCGAAATGCAAGAATGACAACGGCTTGCCAAGGCATCGCCCACTATTTCTATCCTTCACGCCAGCGCCTAGCCAAGATGTTCACCAAGGTCTCACCAAGGTCGGCGCCCTGCCCCTAGTCCCAGCGCCTCATCTGCCGAGCCAACCAAGCCAAAGGCTAGCCAAGTGGATAACAATGCTATTTTCTGGGTCAAACTTAGTCAAACCCGGGAAATTAAGTCTTTAAAGCCCAAATTGACCCATTTATACCCAATTAAAACCTAGTATAAATAGTAGACTTCTCTCAGTTTTAAAGGATCGCCGCTCATTCTCCCAACTCTTTCATGAGTTTGGATTTATTTTCTCTCTCTAATTCTTAGATTTTAATTTCAAGCTTTGCCTTGGGTTTGTAAGCCTAAGAAGAATTCAAGTACTCCCTTGGATTTTACTTTGATGCAATTTAATTCAAGCTTTTTACTCCTTCCCTTTAATTCAAGTAAGCTTTCCTTTATTTTCATGCTTGTGCTTCAATTTATGTGTTTTGTCTTAACTCTTTGATTTCTTGTTAGATCTTATGAATCTTCCATGAAATCTAGATGAGTGACACGTCTAGATCATAGATCAAGTCTTGGATCATTTTTATTTTGAGTATTTAATATGCTTTATTTAATATCTTATTTTCATTCATTGTTTCATGCTAAATCCTAGATCTACTTCTCGTTACTTGTTAGTTTACGTAAATTTTCAAATTTTGACGTCAAATTTTCTTCTTCTTTACATTGATACTTTCAATTTGTGCTAATTTTTATTATTTAGGATTTATAATCATGCATGCATAGTTGGACTTTGAGCTTTCATGCTTGTACTTGATGAAACTTTCTTGTTCTTGCTTATTTTTATTATTGCTTTGCATTTTCATTTCGAGGCATACGACGAGGCATCCGACCAACATGCAATTCCATTTCCTAGTTTAGTTAGTTTGTTTGAATATTTTTCATTTTCTTTCAATTTCCAAAGCTATAAACACTTTGATTCTTCAATCGAATCGATCTCCGATAATATCAAGCCAAATGAACCTTTATTTTCAAAACCACTAAAACTACTCTTTCAATATATATAAGCTCACTTAAAGTAAAAAAAATATATTATTAAGAATACAATAAAACACTTTAGCTTGATTTTCAAGAACCCTAACCTGATTGGTAGTGGGGATCCAGTTCTACAGTACTATATTTTAAAAAACATTAGCTTTGAAGGACAAAGAATTTACAGAAAGTCCAATGTGAAGGCATCTTTAGTGTTTTACCTTAATTAATATAGATGCAACTATAACAAGACTCACTAAAGGATTATAAACAACGCAATAATGCGTTTCAATGGAACCAAGGAAAAAAGGGACAAAAAAATTACAACAAAAAACTTTATCAAAATAGGAACTAGGAGAATCAACGATTGAAGGGGGTCAAAATTAGGGAATAAAATTAATCTCTCTAAACTCGTCAATTTTGATTGTTTGTTCAAAATGAAACTCCATCTTATGGAATTAATTAAAATGAACCTCAACTTTAGGCTTAAAGAAACGGTCAGATTAAGCATTACCCAAGTCATATGTATCCTCATCGTCCTTGGCAGGATCTTTGACATCATTATTAGGATATGAAGATGCATCATCATGAGTCTTAGCCTTGCCCTGCGAATAAGCACATCTGTGAGTTGAAGTGGAGATCTCTTCTTCTACGACGATATATGGGTTGAGGTTGGTTATGTCTCGCTTCAAGAAATCATAAATCAAAATCCTTAATATGTACATAACTTGTAGGACAAAAGGTGAAAAAGCTTTTGCACATGAGAAATTGTTGGAACTAGAACGACTTGGAGGTTTATTTGCTTTGAAAGGCAATGATGAAGCTAGTTTCTCCCCCTAAGGGGATGTCGCATCATCAAATGAAGGTTGTGGTGCATGAAGCGATGGTGTTGCTTCGTGAAAGATAAAAAGGGATTTAAGGGTCAAGATGGGTTCTAAATGGAACAATAATCATTGCATGGGATATGACTTAGGCATCTGGAATTTGGATGAACAATCGTGATTAGGGCCATCACTGGTGTACAACTCGTTGTGCCGATTCTTACTAGTGGAATATCCATTCTAAAATATGACGTTCTATAATGTACAATTCGAATATCTGTTCTAAAATATGACATTCTAGAACGTATATTCTAATATACGTTCTAAAATAATGATCTTCTAGAATGTACGATTTGAATATCCGTTCTAAAAGATTACATTCTAGAACGTACAATTCAAATATCTGTTCTTGAATATGAAATTTTAGAACGTACATTTCGAATATCCATTCTAAAATATGACATTCTAGAACGTATATTATAATATCTGTTCTAGAATATGAGACATTGTAGAACGTATATTATAATATTTGTTCTAGAATATGAGACATTCTAGAACGGATATTAGAATATAAGTTCTAGAATGTATTATCGAGAACGGGGCAGACTGAAAATACGACTTTTTAGAAGGGGTATAAAACATTTTAGAACGGATAAATAACCGTTCTACATATCAGACATTCTAGAACGGATAATAAATATTCGTTTTAGAACGGTTGCATCTAGAACACAGTAGAATCTATTTTAAAATGCCTGTTTTATCCATTCTAGAATGTCTATGCTGCACTAAGTGTGCATCTTCTATTCTGTGTTTATTAATCATTATACATACAATTATAATTATCCTGGAATGAAAATAAGATAATAAGAAAATACGAGTACAATGGGTTAAAGTCAGACAGCGAGATTCAACGAATAAATGTGAAAATTTAAAAGTCCACTCTTGGGTAAAGCGAATTTCAACCATAAAAACAAATTGTCCTTAATGAGCATCAACAAATATAAATACCACTAATTAAATTGGGGTTGGGGGTTGGGGGGTCCATTTCATAGTGTTGAATAAATGAGACGTTGTGATTTATAGGGACAATTGATTTTTTACTCTATTATATTGTTAATTTTTTTTAAAAAAATCATAATATTGTCTAGTATTAATAGACCTATATTAAATTGGTAAAATTATCAAAAAGAATGTACAAAAATATTTCGATCGGGATTTTTTGCTAACGTGGCGTGATTCGATATTTTTTCTTATCATTTTTCTTTAATTTTAAACATTAATTGAAAAAAAAAACTTGAGAAATAAACTCATTTTGGTCCATTATATTGACCACAATTCAGAAAAAATACGTGACATTAGAGGTCGTCAAACCACGTCCACTAAGTTGGCCAATTGATCAAAAAATATCCAAAAAAAATTTGATCAAGATTTTTACTGGCATGGCGTGGTGCTATATTTTCTTATCATTTTTTCTATAATTATAAACATTGCAAATATGTTTTACCCTCCTTTTCTTTTCTTTTTTCTCTTATTTTTTATTTAATATAATTAATAAAATTGGAATCAATAAAGAATTATTAAAAATCTGAGATAAATATAAAAATAAAAATATATATTAAGGAATTATAATAAATATAGAAATTTATGTTAGGAAATAATTATTAATATAAAAAAATAGCATAGGAATGTACATTTTTCAGAAAATAAAAATATAATAAAACACATTAAAATTACAAGACGGTGTTGGATTGGAATGGATCCCGCCCATGAACTTACTAGACCCAACCAACAAAGTAGAATGAGAATCAAAATACAGAAGGTGTAACATGAAATCTCCGGCCAAGTTTTTGATGAACTCGCATCATCCGTAGTCAAACAAATATCTTGTTGAAGACATCTACTATTTTCTACTATGCAAAAAATCATTTATTAACTCTTGCACCCAATAAAAAGGAAAAATAAAAATAAAAATTCCCACCAAAAAACCAAAACTAATTAAGTAGCAGTTTTGTCTGCAACTTGCTCCTTTTCTCCTTCTTCCGCAATAGAGTTCTTGCAATGAGCAATGGCAGCTTGAATCGCAGCCTGTAGTTCCTCCATGGTGCCATCATTTTTATTAGTAGTAGGAGTTATATTCCCACTCGCAACCAAAAGCCCACTATTTGTGGGCGAAACCGGTGCCGATGAAAATTCACTTCTCCTCCCAGCTCTCATCATCAAATTGTCCTTCTTATTCTTTCTCACTCTTAAACTTCCCGAATACGAATTAAACGACGACGGCTCGCGGAGAAAGTCAATAGCATTCCTCGCACCTCTTTTGTGTCTGAAGGGAATGAATGGTTTAACCAATCTCATATACCTCTTCACGATGTCAAATTTCGATTTCCTAATTTTCTGTTTATGATCATCATGATCATGATTTTCATCTTTCTCGTGATGATCATGGTCATGATCATGATCATTGTGGTGATATTTTCGCCATTTCGGGAAAAGATGAGAGAAGGATCTTGATTTGCCTCTCACTTTTCCTTCAAGAATATGGCTGTTTTCTTGATGACCATGATCGTTGATGATGTCATCGATGATATCATCATCCTGAACGCTGCCTTGGTCATGGTCATGGTCGTATAGTAATTCGTCTTTGAGTGTGAAGGTACAGCTCTCCAGAGAGTTGGTGGAGGAGCGGGATGAGTCGGCGGAGATAGGTTGGTGGTGGTGGGAGAGTAAGTGGAGGGGGAGTAAGTGGCCATGGAAGAATATTTCGTCTGCAGGAGATAAATCGATGGTGGCGGCGAATGGCAGCTGGCACAGAGGAGGAAGATATTTGGTGGTGGTGTTGCATTTATCGGCGGCTGTGGCAGTGGTAGGTGGATTGAGGGAGATAGTGAAGGAGAATTCATGTGAAGGAGAGGAAGTAGATGAAGGTGGTGGGGAAGCAGCGGGAGTAGTGAGTTGCTGTACAACCTGATTTGTCAGTTGTAAATCTGTTTTGTGCTTCTCTTCTTGAGCTGATTTAGTTTCTTCACCCTGTTTTCCCATGAGTCGGTGATGATTTAGACTATAGCAATAATTAGGCAGTTTTGTTGGTTTTCTGGGAGATAAGGATAATCAGAAACCAGTGGAGTTGAGTCAGTAGTGTGTGGGGTAGTTTTTCTTGTCTTTTTTAGTCTAATTTGACTTAAACTGTGTGTTTTGCATGGAATGAACCCGGACCAATATGTGTACACATATATATATATATACATATATATACACACACAATAACCGTTCCTTATTTGCGAACTTGCCAACTATTTTATACCAGTAGTGATTTTATTATATAATCACAGTGCTTTATTAATATTTCAGTTATATACACTAGTAGTGTTTTTATTATACAATCCTAATGTTTTTAATCAAATAAGGAAATACACGAAAAATCTGATCCATCCATTTAATTAGATCGAAGGCCCATAATTGACCTTAGATTTTCATATGGTTCTCATTTGAACCTAATCCAACATATATATATAGTATATATATATATATATATATATATAATATATATAGGAAAACTCTACGGTGCCCTTAAGGGCATGAATCGAACTTTTTACACCTACTTTTTATTTAA
>BMAC01000694.1:14244-28636 GCA_014905375.1 Phtheirospermum japonicum | reverse complement strand
TATATATATAGGAAAACTCTACGGTGCCCTTAAGGGCATGAATCGAACTTTTTACACCTACTTTTTATTTAAAAATAAAAAGTTCGTCCGCAAGCGAACAAGGCAGATGTAGGTGGTAAGTTGGACTTGAGTCGAATCACAAAGAAAACTAATCGGAAGTTATTCCGCATCGATCAAGCGTCGAATAATCCCGAGAGATGGTTCTAAATGACTAAGGCACTAGACCGATAAATTCTAGCCGACAAGCATTAACATATTCAAAAGCAGAATTTCAACAATTAAAAGTATGAAAATTACCAAGCATCTAAACAACTAAGATTGCGAGAAATTAGAACTAAACTACTAAATCAAATGAGTACAAACTGAAAACGAGAAGAACAGAGAAAACTAATTTAACGAAACTAAAGTACAACATACATCCAATGATAACCAAAGCCAAATACACAGAGCAAATAACAAAGTTCAGAAAAACTTATGACGTAAAGAAAACAACAGCAATCCAACGTGTGTATAGCAACGACGAACGAAATAGAACAACGAACGAACTTGAAATGACGAAACGATGAACTATTAAACTCGAATTATGCATGTGATCGAAAGGGGGCAAGAACCGAGGGATCTATGTAATTTCCGAACCTTCCCCCAAGTTCCAGCACTCGTTTTCTGAAGAGATCAACGAGTTTATATAGATTTTTCCGAAAATAACTGCTCAAACTGTCGGAGCGTCGACGGATGCAGGCAAAGCGTCGACGTCGACGCGTGCCAGGGTTGTCGCATCGAGTAGGCAGTGCGTCGACCGACGCGAGCCAGGATCGACGCAACTGCAAGTTTGCGTCGATCAAGCGTCGATGGTGCGTCAATCGACGCGGGCGCTGGTTGCGGCGCCTGCAGGCTTCGGCACGTCGCTCGTCCCGTCTTATTCGTTTTGAGATGAAACACGAAAATAAAGCAAAATTAGATCATTACTTAAAAAATAAAGTTGAAAAACATTAAACACGATACAAAACGAAAAATATCAAAAGGAAGAAAAACGAGAAAAAGATAAACCTTGAACACGTAAAAACAAACAAAACATACGATAATCACATACAAAAATGTACAAATAAACTCCCCCACACTTAACTTTTTGCTTGTTCTCAAGCAAAATCGAATCTAGATATAGATTAAAAAAAAGCTAACTACCCGATGACCTAATCACTAATGCATTCAAATGATTCAAGAAGTTAATGCATTAAATCGACTGAAAACTCAACTAAAAGGACGACACGATAACGTTGAGATAAGAGATTTAGACTAGCTTCCAAATACCTAAAAGTAATGAGTTGACCAAGTACGTCACACATCCATGCCTCGGCCAAAGTCTATCTCTGCTCAAACCGCCAAGTCGTCACCCGACTAGCCCAGTCTTCTATACACCCTTTCACAATACAATCTAAGAGATAAAAACAAAAATAAGAATTTAACTTGTACAAAGATTTCTCTTCTTGTACTTATTGTTTTATTCTTTATTTTATTATTTTTCTTTTCTTTTATTATTATTATTATTATTATGAGTATCCATAGAGATGAAGTACTAAACGAGCATGATTTACATAAATAAAAAATGAGAGTTCATTGACTCCGAACTTACGTTGCTAAGTGCAACTGATAACATTCTTCAATTTCGCACGTGGAGTTTTAATATATCCAAAAAATAAAAAGAAAAAATTACATAAAGTCCTATAGAGGGTATCGGAAAACGGAGCTAGTAGAGAGTATTCGACTCTTTGGAACGAAACAAGAATAGAACAGAGGACAAAACACTTCATAGATTCTTTACACTTCATTCCCCACAATTACACTATTGTCCGAATGGAAGTCTAAACATCCTACCAAAGCATCTAACCACGTCACTTCGTCAAGGTTCCAGTCAATATAAAGACACACAACTCAAATCAACCACAAGCAAGCATACAAAAATTTACTAAACAAACCAAGGACACCACCACCACCAGCACTCCACCCCACTTAAACCATGCAATGCCCACATTACACATAAAATAAGATATAAGTACCGTAAAAGAGAAGAGAGGNACACACAGTTAAACCATACAATGTCCACATTGTATAAAATGAAAATTTAATCTAAGTGTGGTAAAAGGTAAGAGAAAGAGAGACCAAATTTTGAATCGAACTTTTTACACCTACTTTTTATTTAAAAATAAAAAGCTCGTTCGCAAGAGAACGGAGCAGCTGTAGGTGGTAAGTTGGACTCGAGTCGAATCACAAGGGAGACTAATCGGAAGTTATTCCGGTGTTTGGTTCTACGAATGAGAAAACGAAAGAAAATACTAAACTAAACACGCGATCCAATTTGGTTTGAGGTTTCTAACATTTATGCGAAGAATTAAATAAAATCAAAATCCTTGAAACGATTAAGAAAGCGAGGGTTCTAGTGCGCTAGAATCATCTCAACGATCACTCGGGAATTTCATCGAGTACCTTACCTATGAGTCAGGGTTGTCAATCCCGACTCGTCGGTCAAGCGTCGAATCATCCCGAGAGATGGTTCTAAATGACTCTAGGCACTAGACTGATAAATTCTATCCGAGAAGCATAAACATATTCAAAAGAAAAATCTCAACAATTAAAAGCATGAAAATTACGAAGCATCTAAACAACTAAGATTGCGAGAAATCAGAACTAAACTACTAAAGCAAATTAGTACAAACTGAAAACGAGAAGAACAAAGAAAACTAATTTAACGAAACCAAAGTAAAAAATTAACATCCAACGATAACCAAAGCCAAATACACAAAGCAAATAACAAAGTTCAGAAACACTTATGACGTAAAGAAAACAGTAGCAATCCAACGTTTGTGTAGCAACGACGAACGAAATAGAACAACAAACAAACTTGAAATGATGAATTATTAAATTCGAATTATGCATGTGATCGAAAGGGGCAAGAACCGAGGGACATGTAATTTCCGAACCTTCCCCCAAGTTCCAGCACTCGTTTTCTAAAGAGATCAACGAGTTTATATAGATTTTTCCGAAAATAACCGCTCAAATTGCCGGAGCGTCGACCGACGTAGGCAGAGCGTCGACACGTGCCAGGGTTGTCGTGTCGACTAGGCAGTGTGTCGACCGACGCGAGCCAGGATCGACGCAACTGCAAGTTTGCGTCGACCAAGTGTCGACAGTGCGTAGACCGATGCGGGCGCTGGTTGCGGCGCCTGCAGGGCTTCGTCACGTCGCTCGTCCCGTCTTCTTCGTTTTGAGATGAAACACGAAAATAAAGTAAAATTAGATTATTACTTATAAAATAAAGTAGAAAAACATTAAACTTGATAAGAAACGAAAAACATCAAAAGGAAGAAAAACAAGAAAAAGATAAACCTTCAACACGTAAAAACAAACAAAACACAATGCAAAAACACAAGAAAATCACATACAAGAATGTACAAATCAGGGCACCATGTCCCCCACCCCCCTACATTTACAGCCATAGATCTCATAATCTAAAAAATCTAAAATTGATCTAATGGTTGTAAATGCATCCCACTAAGTGGGGAATGGTGCCGTGAAGGCACCGTAAAAGTCCTCATATATATATAGAGGTGGGTACTTATTTGACTAAAGCATTAGTGGGTTCCAATGAAGAATAATATCTTATATGTGAACATGCGAACTAGTGCTTTTATTATATACCAGTAGTGATTTTATTATACAATCACAGTGCTTTATTAATATTTAAGTTTTATACACCAGTGGTGCTTTTATTATAAAATTCTAATACTTTTAATCAAATAAGAAAATATACAAAAAATCTTATCCATCCATTTAATTAGATCTAAGGTCCATAACTGACCTTAGGTTCACAAATAACAATATTTTTCTCATTTGAACCTAATCCTATATATATATATATATATGATTAGATTCAAATGAGAACGATGTCCCTATTTGTGAACCTAGGGTCAATTATGGGCCTTAGATCTAATTAAATGGATGGATCAGATTTTTTGTGTATTTCCTTATTTTATTAAAAGCATTAGGATTGTATAATAAAAGCACTACTGGTGTGTATAACTGAAATATATAATAAAGCACTAGTTCGCTGGTTCGCATATAATAACATGGTTCTCATTTGAACCCACCCCTATATATATATATATATATATATATATATATATATATATATATTAGTATGTGTGTGTGTGTGTGTGATTAGGTTCAAATAAGAACCATACATTTTATGTGAATCTAAAGTCAATTATGGGAATTAGATCTAATGGATGGATCCGATTTTTGCCATTTTTACTTATTTGATTAAAAGAACTAGAATTATATAATAAAATCAATGTAGGTTTATATAACTGATCTATTACAAAAATACTTTGATTATATAATAAAAGTATTGCTAGTATATAATAAAAAATAGTATTTCGCGGGTTCGTAAATAAGGAAGGGTTCTCATTAAAACTCACCTCTAGATGGATAGATAGATAGATAGAGGTTGCGTCGAACAAAAATCCAAGAAAAATCAAGAATAGATACTTTTATTATATTATTTTTATTATATATCACTTATATATTCCAACATGATTTTATTATGTATTCCTAGTACATTTTATCAAATAAGAAATAATAAAAAAATTTGATACATTCAATTAATTAATTAGATATAAAGCTAATAATTGGCCTTATGTTTTCAAATAAGGAAGGAGTTCTTTGAAAATAAGAGAAAATACAAAAAATTGATTTACCCACTTAATTAGATTTAATACACAAGATTGATCTTATGTTATCAAATAAGGGAGGAGTGATCATTTGAACTCTTCCCTATTGTAAGACTTTGTTCGAAAATCGTGTTTCATCTTATAGGTATTACAATATAAGACTTCACAATTTGTGCTTGAAAATTATTATGTTAGTAGTTCTTATACGCGTTGTATGTGTGATGGAATATGAGATGAAATATTATTTAATAAATATAATTTTATTCACGAGGATGCTTTCTAAGTATAATGAGGCAAATGTCTTTAGTTCGAAATTAGAATACAAATTTTTATATCACTATGTTGAGTCTATCACATAAGATTTGTATATTGTGACTGTTGAGTAATGTAATCTAAAGATTGTTATGTCCAAAATGAAAATATATTATGTGATCATGTAAATTACTAATTGTGGCAAATTACTTGCATACATTCAAATGAATTTTTAAATTCAAATTGAAAAATATGTGTGTATATCGATAAATATATGTGTGATAAAAATACGAACTTTCGTTTCAAAATGATTAACTTTATCATGAAAACTACGAATTTTGGTTTTAAATTAATAAATATTAGTTAGTTTCTTAAACAAAACTAATGAATATTATGAGTATACTTATCAACCCTTATGTTAAACTTATATTTCAAGGTGACATAAAATGTGCAATATAATAGCTTTTACTGACAAATTATTTTGTATACCCGGGTGTATATTGTATGATACACCCGTGTGAAAAGTACATCGTAAATTTGATAAATATTCTTTTTCATTAAAATAAATTTTTATATTTGTTGTGATATATTTTCATTTTTACTATGATAAATATGTATTTATACACACATAAACGGCATAAAAAATTTCTTATTTGATATGATTAAAGTTTTATATCTATTTTGAAGAAAGTTTATCTCTATTATGATAAATATCAATATACATTTTCATAAATATACATATATATGTATGTATGTATGCGAATCATCTACAATATAAAAAATATGAATTTTAATATGATAAATGTATAATTTTTCATAATATAGATAAAAACGTTAAGATACGATATAAGAAAAAAAATTTAGTCCACTATATTGACCACTTTCCAAAAAAAGACCATGATATTGTCCAGTATCAAAACACCTAATATTAAATTGGTAAATTTATCAAAAAAATACAAATTATCCAGATCGAGATTTCTTGTTGAATTGGCGTGATTCGATACTTTCTTATCATTTTATTTTAATTTTAAACATTAAGTTGATGAAAGAAAAAACTGGGACATAAATTTATTTTCGGGGAAAAAAATTATTTGCCACCTGTACTTGTAGCGTTTTTATGGTTTGCAATCTAATATTTTTTTTGTTGTTATTAACAACCCAAATTATGCAGGTTTGCTCTTTGCAACCTTCACACTATTTTTTATTCAAAAAATGGTTGAATCCAAGCACGTAAACCTCATGCCTTATCACCAATTATTATGTTGGGCAATGTTTTCATGTTTTTAGAATGAGGCATGAGGTTTACGTGCTTCGATTCAATCATTTTTCGAATGAAAAATAGCTTGAAGTTTGAAAAGAGTAAAATTCGCATACTTTGGGTTGTTAATAACAATAAAAATAACATTAAGTTGCAAACCATAAAAACGCTACAAGTATAGGTGACAAAGAGTCTTTTTCCCTTTATTTTTGTCCATTATATTGGCCACATTTTAGAAAAAATACGTGACATTGGCCATCGTCAAACCTCATTGAAAAGTTGATCAATTCATCAAAAAATGTTCAAGAAAGAGTTTGGTTGAGATTTTTACTGACGTGGCATGTATATATTTTTTTTCATTTTTGTGTAATTATAAACATTACAAACTATTTTTCCCTCCCTTTTCTTTTCGGCTTTTCTTTCATTTTTCTTTAATCTAATTAAATAAAATTTGAATCATCAAAGAATAATAAAAATCTCAGATAAATATGAAAACATAAAAAAAATATTAAGAGATTATAAAATAAATACAGAAATTTATATATAGATAAAATAGTTATTATAAAAAAAATCTAATACAATTAGATATAAATATAAATAAAGGATAAAAAAATATAATATATATATATAAGAATTTTATATGAAAAAAATATTTTTAATATAAATATCTATATATTTTTTTATAATTCTGTAAGATTCATTTTATGTTTTTATAGTTATTTCTGGTTTTATTAATTAAAATCTTATTAATAATAAGAAAACATATAAATTTTTATATTTAATTTTTTAGTTTTTAAGATCTATTTCATATTTTTATATTTATTACTGCTTTTTAATTTCAAATTTATTAATTTTATTCAAGCAAAAGGAATGATGGGCAAATAGATTTTTGTCTTCAATTTAATATTTAAAATTAAATAAAGATGATAAGGAAATGTATAATAATGCCACGTTGGGAAAATGCCTCAATCAAGCTTTTTTGGTAGTTTTTTTGGATGAATTGGTCAACTTAACAGATGTGGTTTGACGATGGCGTATCTTTAGGGAATGTGGCCAATATAATGGATTAAAATGAATTTCTTCCCAAGTTTTTGTTTTCAATTTAATCATTAAAATCAAAGAAAAATGATAAGAAAGTATTGAATCACGCCACGTCAGCAAAAAGTCTAATCGGAAAATTTTTACAATTTTCAATAATTTTATCAATTAGTGTAAGTGTTTAAATACTGGATAATATCATGATTTTTTTTTTTTTGAAAAAATAGAAAATATAATAAACTAAAAAAGTTAACTATGATATAACATACACCCGTATATAAGGGGAATTTAATAGGTGCACCATTTAAAGATATATTCACATTCAGTTATACGTGATGATATATGATAGTTATACGTGATGATATATGGTAGTTATACGTGATGATATGTGACAAAAATTTAGAGTTTAGGTTTATTTTCCCATTTTAGGGTTTAGTTTTACATTTTGAGGTTTAGTTTTGCATTTTTAGAGTTTAATTTTCTATTTTAAGGTTTAGTTTTTTATTTTTTTTTAATTAAATTTCATTTTAGGATCCCATCAAACATTGTGTCACTTATATGTAATTATATGTGTCAGTTATATGTGATGATATATGTCAATTATATGTGATGATATGTGATAAAAATTTAGAATTTAGAGTTTATTTTTCGATTTTAGGTTTTAGTTTTTCGTTTTAGATTTACCTCTTTCATTATAGGATTTTAAATTTAAAATTTAAAATTTTAATTATTTGTGATGAAATAAATTAGTTATATATATATCAATTATAGGTGATAATATATGTAAGTTATATGCACTGATAAATTAAATTGTATAATGATATATAATGATGAGTGGAATATAAGGGTGATTACAACTTCCATCATAAATCAAGTATATGTATGGCTTGCCATGTGGAGGTATACAGAGTGGGGCCTTGTTGAAAACAACGGCCAGTTGGTAGTGATTTCTGGGAAAGTTGCGTTACAAAACTAGGATTTTATAATAGATACAGTGGCAATATGATATCTTTTCGTTACTTTGTTTCAACTTTCATGTGTGTTTTAATATAGCAATATCAATGTAATGGTGTATAAAATATCTTTATTTTAATATTCGTGTCTTCTAATTTATTGGTAAATTAAAGTGCGAATGAGACATTATCAAAATAGAAGATTTCGTTGTGCACAAATTATACATGGCATAACATCGGATTTTAAGGAGGGATTAAAAATTTTGTGAATGGTGTGTACCAAGTTATCCAAAATCAATATGCTACTGGAAACATTATTTTGAGGTACACTAAAAATTTTATTCGATCATATAATGTGTATCTTACTGTATTTAATTGGAAAATACTCAAATATTATAGTTAGACGAGTCCTACATCGTGTGACAGATGCTTTACCCTATCCAAAATCTTAACCCATTAACCAATTCAGTTCTCGTATAAAGGGGTAAAAGGGATCTAAAGGGATCTGATAGCTTCAATTTTCTTAACTTTGTTTTTCCCTCAACTACTTCCGAATCCTAGAAGAAAAAGTCACTAGTACAAAAGAATTTATAGAATTAATAGATATTTAGAACACCTCCAGCGGTTACACTCATATATTAGAACAACTTTTACAATATATGTTTTAAAGAACCTGAGACTGACCATATTTAGAACGCATATTGGAAAATTCGTTTTAAAAATTCACTTTTTAGAATATATATATATATATATATATAAATTAGGGAAAATTCTCATTTGATACATAATTGAACAAATATAATTCCATTTAATCACTCAAATTCTTTTATTCCCATTTAAGTCAAAGTAGTCCTACTAAATCATAAATTACCATATAAAATGTCTATGATGCCCTAGTCTAATACATAACTTATTTATGTTATTCATGGTAAGTAGTATCAACTATCCAATTAATAATCTTAACTTTTTGATAAATCATATTAATTTGCAAAGTCATAAGTAAAGAAAAAATCAATAATAATCCCCTCTCTTCTGCGTGTAGTATGAAATTTTATTATACTAGTATGTAATTTTTTTTTATAACGGAATTTTATTCTACTAGTACGAAACAATTGAGATAGAGTATGCTATAATAGTACAAAATTAAATTAACAATTGATTTTTTCAATATAATAAAAATTCCATACTACAATTACAACCATTTTTTATATATAATCCTTGTTGAGAAATAACTAGTATGCAATTATATCTTTATAAGTAGTATGTAATTCAATTTCATTACTAGTAGTATGTAATTTAATTCAAAAGTAGTATGTAATTCAATTCATAAAATAGTGTAGTATGTAATTTTAATTAATTATTATTAAGTTCAAATCATAAAATAGTATTTTGTAATTTCATACCACCTCTCCAATTTATCCCACAAATATTGGATTTATAAAATTGTGAATTACTCTTTTTTTTGTGTGTGTGTGTGCATGTATGTGTGTGTGTTTAATAATAATTAATTAAAATTACATACTACACTATTTTATGAATTGAATTACATAAACACAAAATTGTGAACTACTCAGTTTAAAAAGTGATCCTCGAAATTACCTACTGAGAATTTTGCTCCTTCTTCATTCTCGTCAGGACAAACATTAGTTGAATATACGGACTCCTTCAACCAAACAGTTGTGAATTACATACTAGACCACTCAAAATTGAATAACCCAAAAGGCAATAAATAAAGAGTACAAAATTCAGAATTTGGGGCGACAATGAAAAATTGCCCACAATAAGGGCAATTTTGAGATATGTTCTACGATCTAGGTTTGGAAAAAAAACTAGTATGAATTGATATTATTGGTGTGATTTTCAAAGAAAATTAAATTCAATATGAAGATATAGAGGAAGAAGTGCGTAAATGAGGGTTGGTTTAGGAAGCCATATCGTGGATCGCGGGTTAATGAATAAGGGCATCTTAGACTAGTTAGATGTTACTTTGAGTAATTGGGAAATGAAAAATATTAGTGGATCAGATGGACAACAATTTCTAACTTTAGGTTTATATGGGAATAACCCCTTTAAATTATATATTTTAAATGCATTCTTGTATATTTAATTATTTAGAACGTCTATTGTTGAACACGTTCTGGTATAGTTAATTGTCTAAAACGTATATTGTAAACACTAGTGGAAAAATCTAAATTAGAGTCACAGGTGACGCTTCAAAGAGGAAACCCTGCAAAATGCGCAAAAGTGACACTTATTAGCAATGAATTGCCTTATATAAAAATAAAAAAATTAAGAATTTCATTTTGGTGGCGCTTATTGACTACCAACCGACACCAATAATGGTAAAAATATCGATTGCGTTTAAAAGTGACTCTGATAAATAAAACCGGGTGGCGGTCTGATAAGAAAGCGCCACTAATGCACTACGACCGAGTGTCGGTTTGCTAAGAAAGCGCCGCTAATACACTGCCATCCGGTGTCGCTTATCTATATAAGCGTCACCAATACACGAGACCGGGTGTCGCTTATTTATATAAGCTCCACCAATAAGTGCTGGCGGTTTTAGTTTCAGTTTTTAAAAGAAATCGGCACCCGAATTTAACTATTAGAGGTTCTTGAATATTAAAAATGCCACTTATACTTCCAAAAAAATAACAATTTACAGCGCCCCCAAATTGGAACCTACAATTAACCTCGAAAAGTAAGATTCAAACCCTTTTTTTTTCCCTACAATTAACCTGCAATTGTAATCGAGCTAAGTTACCCTTTTTTTTCCTTGCCAGCGTCATCAAACCTTGGGAACTGCTAAAGCCTTGTTCGCTAATTATTCTCCTCAAAGTGAAATTACACAGGATCTGCGCGGTGTACTTTGCACCTTGTTTCTGTATGTACCATTGATATTTGTAAGTATTATTGTTACTAGTACTTAACCCGTGCGATGCACGAAGTTCAAACACATGACATATGCTCGATCAGAGACGAAAACCCCTATTTTGCATTTGTTTCTTACCCTTTGTCGTCCAAATCCATCACTTGCCATTCACCACCCATCACGTTTTTTCTTCTTCTTGTTTGACGGTGGCAGCGATGGTGTGATGGGCGATGATAATGGCAGAGTTGGAGTGGTGGTGAAGGGATAGAGAAGATGATGTGTTTGGGGATGTAGTATTTTGTGGGTTTGTTGATTTTTTTCTTATTGGGGTGAACTCATGAATAGATGGGTTGCCTATATTCGTGCCTTAAAAAAAATTAAAGGTAAATAATTTATATATTATGAAATAACTTTTTGTATACTGCATTATACGTCAAATTATAGTTTAACTCACATGACAATAGTTTCAAACTCTCCATTTAGTTAGTCGCGAAACAATTATATCAGTCACTTTTATTACGAATCATTGAGTTCATCTCCTTTTTTAGTCTTTAAATCAAAGACAAAGTAAAAATCTTATAATAAGTTTAGACTTTTATAAATTATCGGTATTGTACTTGTTTGTCAACATGTACACGAAAGTTTATAATCAATTATGTCATAATTCAATTATATCAATATGTTTGAGTACAACTGAATAATCTAGTTGTACTTTAGTCGTACTTTGTTGTACGTTTTATTTTAGATATAATTTATATCAACTTAATTATACAATTATTAAATAAACCTTTAATCGATAAAAATATAATACTTGTAATATAAATTAAAAAAATCAACTAAATAAATAAAAAAAATTATATTTAGATTATAAATATATATTAATTAAATTAAAATTAAAAAGTCACAAAATTATATAATATAAATAATATAAAACAAATCCTAAACTATTTTATAATTGGAGTAAAATATTATGAATTCTAAATAATTATTTAATAATAAAAAAACAAAGAAATGTTATAAAATAATAAAATAAATCATAAAAGAATATGAAATGTGATAAATATATATAAGAACATATTTATATACAAATACTTATCAAATAATTAAAAAAAATCATGAAGATAGTAATAGTTTAAATAATATAAAATAAATCTTATTTCAAAATAATTCTATAGTATAAATTAAAAATAATTTAAATTTTAAATAATTATTTACTAAATCCTAAAAGTAACAAAACACACTTTAAATGTTATAAATAATAAAATAATCAGAGAAATATGAATTTAATTAAATAAATATAGCATGTATGTTTTAATTATGAATGGTTCTTAATAATTTCTAAAATGAATTAAAATATAAATATTATAATATAAATATGAAATTACTTTAAAATCAGATAAATATATAATAAAATTACCAATAATTTCTAAATATTTATTTAAAGACATTTGAAGAATAAATTGGCGATAGTGATAAATTAAATTAAATAAATATATTAAAGTTAATTTTAAATCGTTTTTATTTATTGAAAGTTGATAATAAAACAATAACAAAGATCAAGAAGTTATAAAATATAAAAAAATAAATCTTAAAATATTTTAAAACAGAAAGTAATATACTTAATTAATGTTATATTATAAAAAATTATCTCCTAAATCTGGAAAATAATAAAAAAATATATATATATATATATTAAAAATACTACAAAAATAAAAAAAGAAATACAAAATAAATGAGGCATCGTATTAAAACATTAATTGAGGGCTTTTGTATTCTATTTTACTATACTTATTTTTTTTAATCAGCCCCGTAATTGACTCGAGATATCCACTTAGTAATTAACCACCAAGTCAGTTGATGACCCGATAATATATTAAAATTTATATAGATTTCAGTTTATATGAAAGTAATTATATAACCAAGAGTAATAAATCATTTATGTGTGGATTTCTAACGTTAAATACTTAAATTTATAATAATTAGTCATAAATTATTAATATACAAACGTTCATAAATAATTATTTAGTTAAAGGTTTTAAAATAATGTATTAAATTCTTTATATTATGCGATTATATAATCATTTTTTGTTCTGCCCACATATAATTTTGATTTCAAATTTTAATCAAATAATTGTATAAAGTTATTTACCTTTCACTTATATTCATAATATAATTTTTTTTAATTTTCCTTAGGAAAACGAAAAAAAGAAGAAAAAAAGTGTCACTGTCAATTATGTGACACGTTTGGGGTCATCCAAGTTTCACTCGAGTCACATATAAAAAGATTGAAAGATATGACGCTATTAGGTTTGTTCTCGTATCACTTGGTCTGGTCAACAAATAAGATTATGGAATAAAAGACAAGTTCTTGTTACCGATTATAAATTTCTTTTTGTCCGCGTTGCATCAATTTTCTAGTTGTATTCATACTATCTTTTTTTTTAGTTAACAAAATTATTAAATAATTTTTAAAATCCAATTTTAAACTTTATATTTTGTTATTCATTTTTTTTTTTCAATTTTGTTTTCATTATGTTATATTTCTCGTAATTTTTTATTTTTATATTTAATTAATAATTTTCTATAATTTAATGGTACTTTTTTTGTAGTTATGAATTCATATTCAATCTTATAATATTAGCAACTTTTTTGTTTGTTTTCTATTTTTGTTTTGTATTTATTAAATAAATATTTGTAATTTATAACATCAACAACTTTTTTGGATTTTGCAGATTTATAAAATAATTATTTAGATTTATTTATTTATTTTATATTTAGATTGTTTGTAACGCCTTTGCCGTCAAAGACTATTAAGTCAAAAATATAAGGCTCATTATTTATGAAGACAATGGAATAGTCCTCTTTAATTTTGTTGTCATCCACAAAACCGAGCCACTCCCTGTAAACCGCGCCTACAATAAACAAACAAAAAAAAAAGTATAAATGCAAACTCTCAGTCGTATCTAGTTTGCAGAAACATAAACAACACATCAAGAATGACATTATTATATACATACGAAGAAATACAATTCATAATTAGTCGTATCACCGTCTTGAACACAGAAGAACACAAATAACACAAATCGAATAAGGGTACTTAACACGCAAAGTTGTTCATCAACAAACTTGAGTTAGATATGGAGAGAACAAACATGGTCACCATCTTCATCAAACAACTCCACCATGACATCCCAAGTCTGCCCGATGGGATTATGCAATTTAAAATCTTTGCTCGGAAGCTCTATGATTTGCATCTTTTTGTACATATTTTCATTATCGTTTTTGTTTCACGTTG
>BMAC01000693.1:430069-498473 GCA_014905375.1 Phtheirospermum japonicum | reverse complement strand
CCATTTGGATCCGTGACGTTAATCGACCCAAAGACGGACGATCGATTCCAAGTGAATGGCGCCCGAGTCAAACCTTACTGGCATGGCATGTTGCAAACAAAAGCTCTCAAGCCCGTCATCGTAGAGGAGGAGAACCTGAGTGACTTGCCCCTGACGGGATCTTGATTGTCAGGATCGTCGAGCGAACGACGTTAACCAAACGCGCTCCGTGGGAGGCAACCCACGACCTTCTAACCCTTTCTTGTTTTTCTTTTAAGTTTGTGTACATTCTAACCTTAAGTAGTGTTAATTTGAGTTTTTGGGTTTGTGTAGGTTCGTCCTGGAGTCTTGGGAGAAAAGAGGATCGAAAATGGAGGTTGGCTGCTGGAATGTAGTCGATCGACTGCATACCTAGTCGATCGACTGGTATGCAGTCGATCGACTGGACCAATCGACTGACAGGTTCAAATCGACTGAATTCCAGAAATTCTCAAGCTTTTTGGCAAGAAGCAGTCGATCGACTGGTAGCTTGCTGATCGACATCCAGTTGATCGACTGGCGCACGATCGACCGACACGGCGAAATCGACTGGATTCTAGAAATTTTCAAGGTTTTGACAATATCAGTCGATCGACTGTCGGCAGTCGATCGACTGCCCCGGACTGCCCAGAGCCCTGCGATCTATATATAGCAGTCGATCTTGCCAAAACCCCCCACCACATATCGACCGAGAGAAAAAGGGGCGGAAAAAAAAAAAAAAAAGAGAAGGAAAACAGAAATATAAAAAAAAGGGAGTGGTCGATCCGACAGCGGCAAGTTACGAGGGGAAATCCAATTTTTCTCTTCCTCTCTCCATTCAAAATTCTCCCTTGGGAATAGTTCGATTCTTCGTTCCGTTTTTGAACCAATTATTCAAGGTAATTTGCTTAAAACGATCTCTTGGGGAACTTGGGTTAGTGCTTGGTTGTGTTTTTGGGTAGGAATTGGGAGCCAATTTCACTTGATTTTCATGCTCAAAAAGCTTGCCCACCAAGTGTTCGACGAAATGCCCTAGTGAACGTTTGGTTTGAATTTTCCCCCTTTTTCCATTGTCCTTCGTTCCTTTCGACTCTTGGAACCCTCCACTACACAATCCGTCTACTTTCGTTTCCTATTTCCCCTTTTACAATGGATGGCCACTCCGATGATGACATTTTCAACGAGCCCCAAAACCCCAATATCGCTGGAGTTTACGGTGCCCCTTCCCCATCTACTCCACATACGAGGGGGAACTTTTTCAAAATCTATCTCTGCGACATTTCGCTACCCCGCGCTTCGTCAATATCGAGCGTTTGGACGAGTGGTTGGCGAACGGGGACTTTGACGGGTTCGGCACCCGACTGCTCCATTTCATCGACGCAATGAACGGCCAATTGTTCACGTCTTTCTGGGCACCGGCTTATCGGGAGCTAGTTTCTCGAGTTCTTCACCACATACCAGGAAACCGATGACGGGGGTTTTAATGTCCGTTTTGGGGGAATTGAGCACCGGATCGATCAAAGGGTGCTCCAAGAGGTGCTCGGGCTTAATTGCCAAAAGTTTTCTTCCACGCGGCTGCACGGTTTTAGTCCGGAGGAATTTTGGGGAAGCATCACGGGTGGACGTGGTACCCGGGATCGTTACTCGGCCTCAGCAATCACCGACTTGGCACTACTCGAGGATTACAAGTTCTTTGCCCACGTCCTGATGGGCAAACATGAGAGCACCAACCTCACTCATCACGAGCTTTACGTGCTTTGGTGCCTGTGCAATGGACATCCGGTCCCATTTTTTCCGTTTATCCATGGACAGATTCGCGGGATACGGAAGACGAGGGGAGGAAGCGTCGCCTGAGTCAGCATGGGGCCGATGATCACCGTTCTTGCCCGCTACTTCGGGTTTGAGCCGAGGCGGCCAACATGGGAAGGGTCGATTTCAGAACGGCCAAGAGTCCCGACGAACCCGGCGAACCCAAATCTTAGACGCCAACGCCACCGGGAGAATGAACAAGGCGAGAGGCCGGCGACATCCTGAACATCGGTTCGGGCGCACATTTTGGAGCGAGCACGAGCCAAGCGGCAATCCCGCAGTGCGGAGGCCCGAGCACCGGCTCGGGTCACGAGATGGGTTGGAACGACTTCCAACAGGCTGTGTTTTCCCATTTCGACCAGCTCAACACCCGTTTCGACCGGCTCGACGAGGGGCAGGCAAGAAACGACCGAGCTTTCGCGGCGCCTCCATAGCCGGCTCCTTTTGGTCGATAGTCGGATGCGTCCGGTTCCGAGGACAAGACGACGAGGACGAGGAGGAGGAAGACGAGGACGCGAACCTCCGTGCCCGACCTAGGAGACGTCGTTAAATCTCCTAGATTATCCTTTGTTTATTTTATTTGTTTATTGTTTTTGTGTGTTATTTTGTTTATCTTTCGATTATGTTCTTTTATTTCTCGTCTCGACTCTTGTAAAAAAAAAAAATAAAAAAAAAATAATAAAAAAATCCTTTTAATTGCTTTCGTTTTTGTATATAGTTTAATTTCATTTCATTTGAATATATTCTCAAAATTTAAAACAAATTTGAAAAATAAAATCCAAACAAATTAGGAAATTCAAAAACTCAAAAAGATTTTCGTTTTTGTAAATAGTTAATTTTTGTGCAAATTTTCCAGACTTACCTTACCTTGTAAATAGCTTGTTGCTTGCCTCGGCTCCCGGCGACGACCTTTGCACAACCACGACGACACAAGCTCGGACATAGGGGCGTTCTCTTTTCCCTACACCTTTTTACTGCTTTTCTTAGCTTAAATACGCAATGAGGACATTGCTAGGTTCTAAGTGTGGGGTGTAGTAGGGAGCCGATTAATGGTTCGAGCGTGGATAGACCTTAGCCGGGGCAAGGACGGGGGGACCGACTTGGTGAATTGCTTAAGTTCTTTTAGGGTTCGGAAGTCGATCTATATTTTCTTAACAAAGCACATTGTCGTCCTTTTAGCCAAAGCTAACAATCAACGTAGCGTACATCGTCTCAATTTAACTTTTGTGCATTAGTTTAGGGTTGGTCGGGGGTAGTTTTGTAATTTTACGTTAAGTTTTGCTTGAGGACAAGCAACCATTATAAGTGTGGGGTGGTTGATTTGCATATTTTTGTACATATTTTTGTTACCGTTTTTGTATCACGTTGCGTGTGTTTCGCTTTCTTTTAGGTGTTTTAGGAGTCGAGTTGGCCGTTTTTCATTATTTCTGGGTTTTCTTAGTTTTTGTACGTTTTTATTAGTTTTCGTAGTTTTTCACTCTTTCATTTTTCTCTTGGCCGTAGGACGTCCAAGCGGGGCCCACGCTCATTCAGGATCATTTTCACTCAACTCGGGAATAGACGAACAAGCAAGGAAGCACAACAGACGAGGCTCGATAAACTGGCGGACGTGAAAAGAACGAGAAATCGAGCCGGGTGCAGCAATCCAGTCGACCGACTGGAAGTGCAATCGATCGGCTGAACCCCCAAGATCGACTGGATTCCAGGGATTTTGGCCGTTTTGGACAGAGCAGTCGACATGACCGATCGACTGCCAGTCGATCGACTCCTTTACAGTCGATCGACTGAAAAGCAGATTTTCGCTGCTTTTAGATGATTTTGCCCCTGCATGGTTGATTAAGTAGGAACGTCACCTCATTTCAACTATCAACTTGCAGCAAATCTCTGGTTCAGGGATTTTGCTCCCAAAACTCTTCTTCACATTTTCCTTTTCCATTTTAATTATGTATTAATTCCTAGTAATTAGTAATAGTTTAAGAGGTGTTTAGATCTTCATCTAGCAAGGTGTTGAAGCTTTTGTTTTGCATTTTCTTTGGTGAAGAATCCTTCAAGTGCTATAGCCATTGTTGACGATCAAGCTTTCCTTTTCAAGCTTTTGTGGATTCATATATTTGGTAGTATTTCTCTATTTATCTTGTTTTGTTTTCATGTTATTGCTTTAATCTTTGTTTTGGTGTGTGGATCGTAGAGTAGTTGTTGTTAGATTCTCAATTATCCTTACTTCTCATTTTATAGCTTTTGAGCTTTTGAACTTTTAAACTTATGCTTTTAAGTTGTTTGCTAGTTTAGATCAATTTCTCAACTTTTTAGAAGCCTTTATAAAACATACCTTCTTAAACCTTGAGTTTTGTTAAATTAATGTTGTTGACTTTTTCAAATAAGCAAGACTTTAATTTTCCCTCCCTTTTCCTTAATTCAAATTATAAGCTTTCTTAGTTAGTTAGTTTAGATTAATAGTTTTTAAATAAGCTTTAATTCCCTTTTAACATTTTAATGCTTTTAAAACTTCTATTTCAATTTAAAGTTTAGTTATAAAAACTTAAACCAAATCAATGACTACTGCTTTCCTGGTTTAGATTAGTTTAATTTCAATCGACAATAAGAGCAGATAAGAAACCGATAAGCCGATAGCATCCATCCTCGAGAGACACGACTTGGGAAGAACTCGCCGCCCTACAACCGGCTCCGTACTCTTGCAGAGACGGATTCTGAAATAGCGCGTCGAGAATTCATCGATCACCTCTCACAAGAGTTTAAAGAGCGTACGTATTTGCATTGATGCCATAAGAAAATTCACCCCTACTCGAATATCCAACTGCGCGACCTTTTTGTTTTTAGGTAGCATAGTTCCCCGATCACCTTTTTGTCAATGTTTGGACGCGAGACCTGGTACATGGTCTTAAACTTTGGTGACCTCTTCGCATTGAGTTACCCATCTTCGAGTTACATGTCGGGCAACCCACAACTTATCCCTAAGTTAATAAGAACTAAACAGGCCCTGCACCCAAATCCGTTAGCATAATCATAGAAAATATCATTCGAATATCGCAACCTTACTCTACTCGCACCAATAACATGTTAATCAAAAAAATTTTCAAATCAAATATTTTTCTTTCCCACAACCACAAATATCATATCACCATCAAGCTATATAGGATCAAACAAAACTAACACAAAAATTCTCAGTACACACACACCAACTTTGAAGATTAAACTGCTTTGATCTATAATAAATTAGAAAACAAAATACATACCACTGGAAAGCCCTACGAGTCTAGTTTCCAATTTAAAAATTGGATCTCAAAACGGATAATTCAACAGTGAGTTATGACCATTTTACTGAAGTGTGGCAGTGCAGTATTTTCATACGGGAATATGCAAGAATGAACGATTTTTAGTGTGTTTTCATAATCTTACTCATCCAAGCACCTTGGGAGTTGATAAACACTTAATCTTTAGTCAAAACTCATCTTGCTTATCTCCAAAAACATAAGCATATCCTCATAACCATATAAATTCAAATAAGTACTCCCCAACCAAGTGTTAAACCACATGAATCTATCTTCCACTTTCAACAAGAACATTAGTAGCACATTAACCCAAATATACCAAAGCACTCAAATCCCATTAAAAGCATAATTATCCTACTAATTAGAAAATTTAAGCCTCATCCAAACTCATAATTAATTGTGTGACACCAAAATAACTTGAATGTCACACGCATACGATTGGACCCATAAAATCAGGCTAACATATGCAAAAGATACATCCACCAAGCCAAATAATAGAAAACTTATCTTTTCCTTTGAGTGTCTCCATGCTCATTCACCCCATTAACCGACTCACATTAATATTTAGGAGAGACTTTGACTTAGCCCCTCAAATCGACCTGGAGGTATCCCAATTATTTTCCGCAGCTATAAGTCGTGTACCTAACAAAAGATCATCACACTGGATAAATCATGTCCTTATCAATAACATCTTAGAAATAATAGACTATTAAAATTTTAGAATCAACTTCCCTGTTAGGGAAACAAACTGGACAACGGTCTTGCTCCCTTGATTTTTGATGATTTTGTGGTGTTTGATTCATACGCGACCTCCTCGCCTCAGATTTTGGGGCGCAAAATAAATCAAACCTCGAAACCAACATTAATACAAAACCCCATACAATAAAAATAATCCATATAAATAAAATAAACCATCTAAATCAACTGATATTAGACCAAATAATTATAGAAGAATTAGAGCCCCATCAGACGAAATCAATCAAGAGGTTCTATGAATCACATATATAAACACCATCATACGTCATTATATATAAAAAGAAATCAACATCCAAATCTCATGCGAAAATAAATTTCGGGATCAATACATCAAACATCTACTACACCAAACTTCTATATATTAAACCCCAAATAATAGTAACACCGAAAAGGTAACTCCTTCACTAAATAGCATAATACCAAATAATCAATATCACATACCAAATAGTCCATATCACACGTCTCTAAAATTAAGCAGATGATATCTCAACATGTAATAAACCATTGATCCAAAAACTTTATTACAAATGCTCCACTCATCACAACAGGCGCGCGTGATCCATAAATCTCATCATGAAAAAACTTAGAAAAATATTATTTATGCGAAGAACCCATGTGAGAATTTGTGGCTTGCATGAAATTGTTTAAACCACTGTAATTATAATCTCTTCCATACAATTTGTTTTTCAAAATTCTTAATTAACACACAATAAATATATCAGCTCTACTCTATCTTACCAGTTCCAATAAACCCTCCGATATACCAACAATTGGACAAAATAACTTGATACGCACAAGTACAGTACACACGTAAATTTCTTTTTTCTCTTTTTAAACCAACACATATCCACATATCCCATTAAGATATTCAATTAAGCCATAAAGAACCACCTAATCAGATGTCAATTCTCGATAATAAATCAAATAATCCAATTTACCATAACTAACCATATAGATCATATAATCATACCATACCATCATCCTTTAAACATATATAAAAGAACATAAATACTTATCTTAATTTTTATTGCGTTCAGATGATACGCGACCTCATCGTCTTAGACTCCGAGCAATAAAGTAAATCGACCTTGAATATTTTGACACGCGACCTCCCCGCGTTTGTTTATATTGACAATTCCCGGGTTATATTCCAGGCATATAGGTTAACCCTTAAAAACCAAGATTAAAAACAATACAAACTAAACAAATAGACTAGCACTCAGTCCGTTAGTATATGATCATAAATATAATCAATAAATAAAACGCAAGCATCACAACCCTTCAAAACCCGATCTCCATCACTATTCATATTTAACCACTATATATCGTACATGTTATATCCAAAATCCAACTCCATCCAACAATTAAATTGTGCATAATTTAATTTTCAAAAGAAGTTAGACAAACAGTTTTTGGAAACAAGATCAACTCCGTTTAAAATTCGTTATAAATATTTTCCGAACACATATTCAAATCTCCCCCGTTCAGATTTAACATCAATATGCTTGGAATAACATATCCAATTTTAGACTTGATCCAACGGTTATATTATTCACAATCGTATTTTGAAAAACGCTGCGCAAAATTTTCTAAAAATAAATTCTGCTTCACTCGAAAATTTAGATATATTTTCTCGGATCTCAAAATCCAATCTCTACCGTTCAAAACGTAATTCAAAAGGTCCTTGAGATTTTATAAAATTTTCAACGCGATCCAACGCTTGAAAAAGTAGAAAACAATTTTTAAAGTTTATTGCGCAGTCAGATTTTAGACCTACGAAAATTGTGTACCTCACGTCTTTCGCTCAAGGACTCGATGTCCTTCTTTCCCACAAACGGCGCCAATTTGATAAGTCCAAAAAGTTGGGCTACCAAATAAAGGGGGTACTAACCTCAAAAGAGATCAGCGACCTGAAAATGCTTCAAAAAACGTCACAGCGACCTGCCAAACCTTCCACGAATCTTCTAGCGACCTCAGCTTTCCTGCAAAATAGCGTCTCAAACTGGTCGGAGTCCCCACCCCCAACCCATTAAGACCCTCCGATGATTAAATCAATAAACGAAATCAACACACAATATTTCTCTTCCAAATACACAGTCATGTGATAAGACAATATTAACTTAGAAAATAATGAGAGGTATGCACCCTTTTTATAGATACAAGAGAAGTCCCCCCCAAGCAAGGGTTACCTTCTCCTACCACAATTCCATAAATATCACAACTGACTTATAATTAGGGTTCCTCCAATATGTTAAGTTCCCATAAACAATAAATCTCTTATTAAATTAATAGAATAGGCCTGGGCCCATTATTCTTTCCATAACCTCATAAACCATTCACACTAAGCCCGCAGGCTTGATATTCACAAGGCCCATAACCGAGCTCAAGTACACAGCTCAAACCACAAGAGGTCACGACCCTATATGAGAACTCATCCTCATACTCCAGGTCGCTACTCCACAAACTAGCTCGCTTACTCTTCCACTGAAACCACTCAGCTTGCTCACCTCCCAGAGGAACACCCTCTCCAGAAAATGAGGTCGCTTACCACAAATAACCTCATACATCAAATAATATTACGTATGGACATAATGGTCCGCATCAGACTGTTAGATTGAACTTTCAATAAATTTTCGGCTCTTCTTTTGCTACTACATTCATTATTATTATTATTATTATAATTTAGTTACGCGAGCCATAATATAATTAGGTTATTCATCCAATGGTTGTGATACGATAACAAATATTCACATTGGCATGCTAGTCGGTTGGAGAGGAATCATGTCGGTAAAATAAGGGAAGATCTCCTTAAAAAAGTTGATGAGCTCTCATCGGTCGTTCTGAAATTAGGTTGATTATAGAGGAGTTAGGCTTTTATAAATCTATTATGAGGAAAACATGGTCAATTCTCGGCGGGCTGATATGATTATGATAATGATTGGATAGGTTTCGGTGGGCTAATATTGTCATGGTAATGGTTAAAGGTCCCCGATAGGCTAACAATATGGGAAAGGCTCATAGTTTATAATTATTATGGTTGTTTAACAAAAATAACGAGTAATAATTATTATGATAACTTAAAGGGGTGAGAATCATAATTTTAATTCGGTGGCTTTAATATGAAAGTAAATGTTAAATATGAGACTAAAACTTTAGATTGGGGACATGTCTCTTATCTATATAAAGAGGATTCGGGTCTCGATTCTAACTATGTTGATTTTATTCCTACTTTCATATAAGAGCTCTCGTATTATCACTTTTATATGGATATTTACTTAAGTATCGGAGGGCCTAAGCCGGGGCCGTCTAGTTTGACAGGTCGCTCGAGCTCGAGAAGGCAGTTCGAGGAGTGACGGTCTCATTCTTAGCGAGCCAAACTTTATGGTCGCATCAAGTGGCGCCGTGTGAAGAATGATAGGTGATTGGGCAAAACTAATATTAATAGATGTGAGAATACAACAACTTTCCATGATTAGAGGAAGGATAAATATCGAATAAAATCACTAATTATACTAATTACAAGGTAATTGATAGCAAATCAAGGGCAAGTCAACTATTTCCTCTATTACACCCCCCCCCCACCCCACACACACACACCAAGTTTTGTGTGGGGTGAAGGCATCGAAGAAACTCAAAAGCTGGTCAAGGGACTTTTCGTGAAGATGTCAACAAGCTGAAGATGAGAAGGGACAAAGTGCATAGTAAGCTTCCTTGAGAACACGAGCTCTCAAACAAAATGATAATCCAAGTCAATACGCTTTGCTCGTTTATGAGCTAAACAATTTTGGCTAAGAAATATATCACTTTTATTATCACAAAGGAGCCGAGGTCGAGAGGATGGAGAAGACTGAAGCTCATGAAGAAGATTCTTCAACCAAACAATTTCAGCAGCAACATTATCCAAAGCACGATATTCAGATTCACAACTGGAATGCACAACTGTAGGTTGTTTCTTGGCACTCCAAGAGACAAGATTTCCTCCAAGAAAGATAGAGTAACCGTATATTGAACGACGAGTTTCAATACAGCGAGCCTAGTCAGCATCCGAGTAGCCAATGATGGAAGAGTCCGAACGACGAGTGAAGGACAAGCCAAAATGGACTGTGCCTTTCATGTACCGGAGGATACGTTTTACAACCTGAAAGTGGTCATCGGTCGGAGACTGAAGAAACTGACTGAGAAGATTAAGCGTATGAGAGATCCATTCGAGTAATAGTTAAGTACTAAAGAGTCCCAACAAGAGACCTGTAAACTGTGGGATCATGAAACATGGAACTGTCACGAACAAGAACCTCCCCTACAGATAAAGGCGTAGCAGCGGTTTTTGAGCCTAATAACTCAACACGCTCAAGTATATCATGGGCGTATTTAGCTGACCAATGAAAAGACCATTAGGAGTATAGGAGACTTCAAGACCAAGAAAGTAGTTGAGGCGACCGAGATCCTTAATTTCAAACTCGTGATGGGTCCGAGAGATGAACGGCTGAAGCGAAGATAGATCATCACCCGTCACGATGATATCATCCACATAAAGGAGATGAAAGATGATAGATTCTCCCCAATGGAGGTGAAATAGGGACGTATCTGATCGACTCTGACAGAAGCCCAGACTGAAAAGATAAGTACTAAACCTCTGAAATCAGGCAAGAGGAGCTTGACGAAGACCATATAATGCCTTCTTGAGGCGACAAACATGGTTTGTGAAACCGAGGATCAACAAACCCAAGGGGTTGGGCCAGAAAGACTGGTTTGGTAAGAACACCATTTAGGAAGACTTTTTTTACATCAAGTTGATGTAAGTGCCACCCATGCTGAACAACAAGAGCCAAAATAACACGGATTGTAGCAGCCCTTACAACCGCACTAAAGATATGATGAAAGTCTGAATCGGGAATCTAAGTAAAAACATGAGCAACCAAACGAGCTTTGTGACACTCAATTGAGTTATCCGCATGAAATTTTGTTCTGAAGACCCATTTGAAGCCAACAATGTTCGTACCGGGGGGACGAGGCACAAGATCCCACGTGTTATTAGCACTAAGAGCATCAATTTCTTCTTGCATGGCTAACAACCAAGCTGAAGACTTAGCAGCTGACTTGAAACCACGAGGCTCAGAGAAAGAAACAAGAGCTAAAGAGAGGTGTTAGATAGATCAACCAGATAACGAGGTTTAAAAATACCCGCCCGAGTTCTAATAACCGTAGGATGGATGATCGATGGTTCAATCCAGGCCATTGGCGTGGCAGCAAGAGGAGTATCCAGCTCGGTTTGCAATGAGGTGACATTTTCAAGGGAATTAGGCTTTTCAGGATGATGTAGGTCATCAGGCTCGAGAGGAGAAGGTGTCTGCATGGCAGAAGGCATAACAATCTTGTCATCATCAAGAAGAGCATGTGAGTGTCGGTGTGTAGGGTCCGGAGTATATGAAGTCGGGCCCGAAGGCGGTGGAGTGGCTGCTGCAGACGGAGGAGACACCCCCATCTAAAAAAATAACAATATCCAGATTATTAGGTAAAGAGGAACCTGATTGGCCAGAAAAAGAAAATAGTGTTTCATCAAATTGAGCATGTCTCGTAATGAAAACTCGAGATAAATTTTGATCCAGACAATGAAAACCTTTATACGTAGTACTATAGCCCAAAAAGATGCAACATCGACTTAGAGGAGAGAGCTTATTAGGTGCATAATCTCGTAAATATGGGAAGACAAAGTAGCCAAAAGGTCGGAAAAGCGCATAATTCAGAGCAGAGCCAAATAAGACTTCAAATGGATATTTGTTTTGCAGAACGGAAGATGGAAGGTTGTTAATAATATACACAGAAATGGCAAATGCATCAATTTAGAGAGATGCAAGATCATGAGAGTGAAACATCACAGAAAGACCTGTTTCAGAAATATCTCGATGTTTTCGTTCCGCACGTCCATTTTGTTGTGGCATATAGGGACAAGATAAACAATGATGAATACTATTCACAGACATAAATTCACAAACTCGGTTATTAACAAATTCAGTACCCCCATCACTCTTAAAAACATTAACTGTACGGGAAAACTGATTACATATGAATTTATGAAAATGGACCAATGTATCAAAAAGTCCGACTTAGCTCTTAACGGACAAATTTAGGAAAACCTCGGGAAACATCAACAAAAACCAAATAATAATTATAATCATCAGAAGTAGAAATAGGTGTAGGACCCCACAAGTCACAATGAATTAAGTCAAGCACAGCAGTTGCACGTTTTTCATTCAAATTAAAAGGTAAACGTTTACTTTTACCCATTTCGCAAGAGGAACGAACACCAGGATCCGGTAATAATGATGAAACGCATAAATGTCCTAACTTATTTAAAATCAAAATGATACTGGGTGGGACATATCCCATACGTAGGTGCCATGTAGAAAAACTTGGCTTCAAAGTTTTATTGTGAAGAGCTGCAACTAAAGCTGGAATACAACGATCAAGCACATATAGCCCCTTATCACATCTACCCTGATCCAGGATTCTCTTGGTTATCCGATTCTGAATTTCAAAAGACGTGTAAGAGAATATAACATCAACATGATAATCTTAGGTCAATTTGCTGATGGATAACAAGTTTTTTGTAATATGAGGCACAACAGGCACATCTAATAATTTTACGCAGTCAATTAATTTACTTGAGCCAATATGCGAAATAGATAAAGAGTTGCCGTCATTTACAATAACAAACCCATTACCAGAATAAGTCTTGTAAGAGTTGAGGGCAGAGTGCTGATTCGTCATATGAGCGGAGACGACGGAGTTGAGATACCAATTGGGAGCCAGCGGGGTCACATTACAGGATGCATTGTGCCTGGGCCAAATTTGCAGCTGGAATGTCATTGCAGCGGTTGAAAAATTGGGGGCACTTGTTGGCATAGTGCTCCCCACGACATATCTGACAACGCGGTACGTAAGGACGATTAGTTGAACCACCACCAGAATTCGAGTGCTTACTGGAATTTCCACGACCTTGACCATGATAATATTCACGTTCGCCAGTAGGGCTCTGACCACCAGAGAAACCTCCACTTGTACCGGTCTTTTGGCCAGCAGCGGTGTACTTCCCTTATGTCGACCGTCCTTGTTCAGCCGAGAACGCAGCAGTTAAAGAAGGTGAGTCTTCCATAGCACGAAGCATGGACTCGAATTGCTTCTCTTGATGCAGGAGGTAACAAAATGGAGGCATAGGGATAAGAGCAAGCCGCGTGTTAGCAAACGATGTGTACTGGACCCCAAATCCGTGTAAGAACCAGTGCCCTTTGTTAGAGTCATCGACTGGATGATTTATTGCCAATAATTGATCACATAACCCTTTGAATTGTCTGTCATATTCGCAACGAGCATCATGATGAAGAGAGAGAAGCTCCTCACGCAATTGATGCGTGCGAACGATTGAAGAATTAGAGAAAGTGTCATGTAAGGTTGACCAGACAGAGTGCGCTGAGGAACAATCGATGAACTCAGCCATGGCTTCAGGAAAAAGAGAGGTCCAGATGATAGAAAGTAACTTGCGATCTTTCATACTCCATGTGAGATAAGCTTGGTTCGGAGAAGAGACACCCGTATCAGACGTTAATGAAGATGGAGATGCAACATTCTATCCATCGAGAAAGCCCTAGAGATCAAAGCACTCGGCCATATGCAGTATGTGATGATGCCAAATGATATAAGTGGAGGAGTCGAGCTTCACAGGAGTCATACTAATCATAGTGTTGACGGGGAGAGATTTTGTAGACTGTGCTACCATGGCCGAAGAGATGACCAATATAAGAGAAGAAAAAAGATTTTAGAGAATCAATAAGGCTGATACCATGTAAAGAATGATATGGCAATCACCGATGAGTTGGTGATTATCAAAAACTAATATTATTAGGTGTGAAAATATAAAAACTTCCCATGATTAGAGGAAGGATAAATATAGAATAGAATCACTAATTATACTAATTACAAGGTAATTGATAGCAAACTTCCCATCAAACCTTTTCCTCTCTGCTTTAGAACACTCCTAGATCCGTTTGATAGCCAGGTCAGGCACTTTTATGGGTATCCACCTTGGTTAAATCCAGCTTCATCTATCAAGTTCAAAAATGTCGGGGCCTCCGCCCTTAGCCAATCCGGGCTTAAACTGAAAATCAGGTCAGGCAAATGGGGCATCCGCCCTTAGCCAATTCTGGCTTAAACTGACCATCAGGTCAGGCAAATGGGGCATCCGCCCTTATCCAATTCTGGCTTAAACTGACAATCAGGTCAGGTAAATGGGGCATCCGCCCTTAGCCAATCCTGGCTTAAACTGACAATCAGGTCAGGTAAATGGGGCATCCGCCCTTAGCCAATCCTGGCTTATACTGAAAACTAGGTCACGAAATTGGGGCATCCACCCTTAGCCAATCCCGGCTTATACTGACAATCAGGTCAGGAAATTGGGGCATCCGCCCTTAGCCAATTCTGGCCTAAACTGACAATCAAGTTAGGTAAATGGGGCATCCGCCCTTAGAATAAACTTGCATTATCATTAATAAAACATTGTAAGATTACATTTACACATAAAATTTCCGTAAATTTACGATGTTCCACGCACGAGGAATTTCAACCCCATCCAGTTCTTCCAGCTTATAAGCTCTTCCTGCTAAGACTTGGGTGACCCGGAGTGGTCCTTGCCACGCAACATCCATCTTTCCCTTGGCTTTTCCCAGGTCAGCCTTTCTAAGAACCAGGTCTCCCACCTGGAAAACAGCTCTTTCGGACTGTTTTATTATAAGTTGCTCGGATTCGCCCCCGCACATGTTCCATCCTCACCATTGCCTGATTTATTTTATCCTCAATTAAATCCAATGCATCCTGCACCAATGCCTCGTTCTGAATTTCATGAAAGTTTTGCACTCGGTGAGTTGCAAGGCTGATCTCCATGGGAATGACGGCATCCATGCCATAAACCAAGCTGAAAGGGGTTTCACTCGTGCTCTCTTTGGGATTGGTGTGGTAAGCCCAGATTATTGCACTTAGCTCGTCCACCCACTTGCCTCCAGATTTCTCTAAGCGTGACTTAAGCCCCTGAACAAGGATGCGATTAGTCACCTCTACCTGTCCAATTGCTTGTGGGTGGTAAACAAATGTGAAATGTTGCTGGATTTTCATTTTGGCGCACCAAACTTTAATTTTAGCTCCCACGAATTGAGTACCATTATCTGATATCATTATCCTTATAACACCAAATCGGCAAAAAATATTTCTCCAAATGAAGCCCATTAGTGCCTCTTCCATGATTTTTGCCAGGGCTTCCGCCTCAACCCATTAGCTAAAGTAGTCGATGGCCACGATCAGAAACCTCTTCTGAGCTGGAGCCATTGGGAATGGACCAACCAGGTCAATCCCCGAATTTGCAAAGGGGTAGGGAGATCTCATTGTCATGAGCTCTTCCGCTGGCTGATGAGTCAAGGGGGACATCTTCTGATATTTTTCACACTTTCTGACAAAGTCCTCGGCCTCTTTTCTGAACGATGGCCAGAATTAGCCAGCTCCTAATATTTTACTAGCCAGGGCCCTTGCCCCCATATTGCTGCCACAATAGCCTTCATGTATTTCTTGGAGGACATGGGCGCCTTCTTCTAAGCTCAGACATCTCAACAGAGGCCGTCCAAAACCCCGTCTAAACAATGTTCCCTAGATCAGACAGAATCGGGCAGACCTGACTTTTACTTTCAATCCTTCTCGTTTATCCTCTGGCAGCTCTCCTTTCTCCAGGTATGCCTTAATAGGAGAACGCCAGTCGTCCTTCTCATATACTGAACACACTTGGTCTGAGCCAAATTCATTATCCGCCATCAACAAAGTAATTGTCCTTTCCTGACAATCCACGGCCGAGCTCGCTACCTTCGCTAGATAATCTGCTCTTCCATTCTCTTCTCTGGGGATTTGAAGGACCGTTAGAGCTTTCATATCCTTAGCCAGCTTCCTAAACTGAGCTAGGTACTTCTGCATACTCTCTTCCCTGGTCTCGAAATCCCCACTTACTTGCTTGCAGACAAGCTGGGAATCCACCTTGGCACACACCTGCTCTGCTCCTAAGTCTCTTGCCATCTGGACTCCTCTTAGCAAAGCTTCGTACTCGGCCACATTATTGGACAAAGCGTAGTTCAGGCGTACCGCGTACTCCGTGGCTACACCTGTAGGGTCAATTAAAACTATTCCTGCCCCGCACCCCTAATTTCCGACCGAGCCATCCGTGAAAATTGTCCATTCCTGCTTGTCATCAGGAGAGCTGCCATTTCCTGCATGAAATCAGCCAATGCCTGGGCCTTGATAGCTGTTCTAGTTTCAAACGTAATATCGAACTCGCTGAGCTCGATTATCCGTTTGACCATCCTCCCTGATGC
This sequence comes from Phtheirospermum japonicum, assembly GCA_014905375.1. Lineage (NCBI taxonomy): Eukaryota > Viridiplantae > Streptophyta > Magnoliopsida > Lamiales > Orobanchaceae > Phtheirospermum > Phtheirospermum japonicum. The sequence continues at coordinate 482,221 of BMAC01000693.1, read as the reverse complement.
TTCTGGTTTGTCCATTATGACCTTCAACGACAGATTGGTCCGCACTACTATGCTGTGTGAGAGGGAGTATGGGCGTAGCTTGCGAGCTGTGCCGACCAGAGCCAACGTTGCTCATTCCACTTCTACATATCGCACCTTTGCCTCATGCAAGACCTTGCTCCAATAGTAGACCGGCCTCTGCACCTTGCCTTCTTCTCTAAGCAGGACAGAGCTGACTGCCTGCTGCCCAACAGATAAGTATAGGATTAGATGCTCTCCTTGGATAGGCTTTGTGAGCAAGGTCATGTTAGCTAGATGTTCTTTCAGCATTCGAAACACATCTTCGCATTCATTGTTCCACTGAAATCTGGCCTTCTTACTCAGGGCTTGAAAAAATGGCAAGCTCTTCTCAGCGGAGCGTGAAATAAATCGACTCAAGGCATTGATTCAACCTGCCAAGCACTGCATTTCTCTGACATTTCTTCGCGCTTGCATATCCATAATATCTCTGACCTTCTCAGGGTTAGCTTCAATACCCTTCTCTGTTACCATGTACCTTAGAAATTTGCCAGCTCTGACCCCAAATTTGCACTTCTTGGGATTGAGCTTCATTTTGTATCTCTTTAGGGTATCAAAGACTTCTCTCAGATCATCCACATGTGAGGTCGACCTAATGATTTTGACTAACATGTCATCCACATACACCTCCATGTTTCTTCCCATCTGTTCCTTGAACATTTTATCCACCACCCTCTGATACGTGGCCCCTGCATTTTTGAGCCCAAATGGCATGACCACATAACAGTATGTTCCATTCGGGGTTATGAAGCTAACCCGCTTCCAGTCCTCCTTCGCGAGCCTAATCTAGTGATAGCGCTGTGAAGCATACATCATGCTTAATATCTCACAACCCGACGTGGAATCAACTAACTGGTCTATTCTCGGGAGAGGGTAATGGTCCTTGGGGCAAGCACGGTTGAGATCACGAAAATCTATACACATGCGTCAGTCATCTTGGATTTTAGGGACCTATACCGCGTTGCAAAGCCACTCAGGAAATTGTATTTCCTGGATATGCTTGGCTTTCAACAACTTCTCCACTTCAGCTTCAATAATGGCCTCCTTCTCTGGCCTAAAATTGCGCTTCTTCTGCTTGACTGGCTTTATCGCAGGGCTAATGTTGAGGTGATGCTTAGAAACCTCTAGATCAATCCCAACCAAGTCTTGGGGAGACCAGGTATATATGTCTGCACTTTCACGTAATAATGCCTCCAGATCTTTCAAAACCTCAGGACTGAGGGTTGTTCCAATGTGGAGGACCCGAATTTTGTCCCCCGAGACTACCTCTACCACCATCAGTCCTTCCTCTCTCTGAGCTAGACCTGGCCTAGGCTGCTCCGTCCGAGCCCTCTTACTCTGTTGCTCTTCCTCGTTGCGTTTGATACACTCAACATACATTTGCCTGGACGTGTACTGATCACCTCTAACTTCACCCATTCCATCATCTACCAGAAATTTCATCTTCATATGATATACAAAAATCACCGCCTGAAACTGGCTCAAAGATGGTTGTCCCAGCATGATGTTGTATAAAGATGGCGCATCAACTACAAGAAATGGCACTGTTCTGGTTACTCTATATGGTTCCTCACCTAGCGTTACCAAGAACCTGACCGCTCCCAGAGGTTTTAGGGCTCCCTCCACGAACCCTACTAAGGAGGTTGTCACCTCTTCCAACTCTACGTCTAGCTTTGGTTGATGAAAATAATCATAGGACAGGATATCAGCAGAGCTTCCTATATCCACAAACACCCGCTTCACATTATAATTTTCAATAGTAGCCGTTATAACCAGGGCGTCCATATGAGGGGCCAGGATGCCATCGCCATCCTCTGAGCCAAAGCGAATATTTGGAGTGGAAGCCATCTGTCCGACCTCTCGTGATTTCTGGACCAAATCCCTCGCGGCCCGAACATAGATATGCTGTGTCCGTTTGGAGTGCTCATCCCACTCGCCACCAGTAATCATATGGTTCTCATCCCGTATGACCTGGGCCTTGTCATTCCATCTTCCTTCATTGCGCCCCCTATCCTGATCCCGTTTACTCTGCTGGGGTCAGTCATGAATGCCATGACCAGACCTGGCCTCTTCCCTTCTCATTCGTACATACTCTTTAAGGTTCCCCGCCTGCACCATCCTCTCCAGTTCGTCTTTGAGATGAGTACACTGGTCCGTATCGTGCCCGTACTTATTGTGATACTGGCAAAATCTGTCAGACCTCTCTTTTCTAGGTTTCTGTGAGGAAGTCTTAGGCCACTTGAGGTCTGGGTGCCTCTCTATCACTTGCAAGATCTCCCCCTGAGGGGTCGCCAGAGGTGTGTACTTATCGAAGCGAGGTCGTCCCCCAGATAGGTCTGGTCTGGACCTTTTCACCGGCGCTCTCTCATCCCTGTCATATCTCTCCCTCTTCTTCTCTCCCTCATCCTTTATTTTCAGCGCTTCTTACAGATGGATGTACTTCTCTGCCCTTTCTAAGAGTTCTCCAAACTCCAGAGCTGGTTTAACAACCAGCGATTGGAAAAACTCATCTCTTTTGAGGCCATGTGCCAAAGCGTTTACCAAGAGTTCTTCCAACTCAGAAGGCACTTCAAATTTCGCGTTCGTAAATCGATTAATATAAGCACGCAGACTCTCGTTCTCCTTTTGTTTCAAACTGAACAGCTCGAGCGGCATCTTCTGGTACTTTCTACAACTAGTAAACTGATGCATGAAGGCCGAGCTAAACTCATCAAAATTGTTTATAGAGCGCGGTGGCAGCTGGCTAAACCATAGCTGAGCTGACTTGATGAAAGTCAACAGAAATACTAGGCACATGATCGCATCTGAAAACTTATGCACCGCCGCTGCAATTTCAAAGTGACTCAAATGATCCCACGGATCTGTCGTCCCATTATTCTCAAAGCCCAAAGATCTGTAGGAGGCCAGAACGTCATCGCGCATGACCTCCTCGGTAAATGCCTGTCCATGTCGGCACCATCCCAGCATTTGCCATCTTCCTCTTGAACTCTCTCACCTCCTTCTACAGACTTTGCATCTGCTCGCCAGACCTAGATTGGCTTGGCTTGATGTTTCGCTATCGGAGGTGGAGAAGTGTTCTTCTCTATCCTGGAGGGGAGTCCTATCTGTGCGCTGGTTGCGCACTGGCTCTGTCTCTGCCAGCGGGACCGTTCGCTCTGGTCGCGTACTAGACGGCGGTGTTGAGATCTCCGCAAGTTTTTTCTCCACAGCCGCTTCCACTGCTTTGCCGATGAGCTAAGACAGCTTCCTGAGAAAGGCGTCGTTCAACGATCCACCACTGGCAGGCGTAGATACACCAGAGGGGGGTAGCGCGGTGCCTGTTCCATTTGCTACTGACAGCTCTGCCCCCTCTGGCCTTATCTTCGATGGCTCTGCCGATCACGACATGCCCCACGGCGTGGCAGAACTAGGGGTTCCGCCCAGTTCTCCCACCAAATTACATCGCAACCCATCTGAAGCCATTCAAACTCACGCCTTAGCTCAGATTTTCCAACAGACGGCGCCAATTGTTTCACCCCAAAATTTGACACCACCTGAGATTTGCACACCTTTTCGACCTGCACACAAACACAAGTTAGAAAGGACCACCGGTAGTTTTTCGGTGGAAACCTCTCCGATGCTTAAGTCAGAAAGTGTATGAGGTGTTTTCCAGGAAGAAGAAAGGAATGCACGAAAAATGACATACCTCTCTCAGCCTTGGGACTGAGATATTTATAGTTTTTCCCAGTGGGGACCCCATCCGAGATCTCAGGAGCACATGCCGCGAATCAAGGGCCGTTGTGTAACCAATTCTGACAAGTGGTCCCACTTGTCTCCTCTTGGGAGCTTAGGGAGCCAGGTCTTCCTTGGTCCTGCTTTTTCTTCCAATTTTATCTCTTAGCTCAGAATATAAACTCTGACTTAGTCCTGTTCTCTAAGCATGTTCCACTTGTTCCCCTGAGGGAGGTCTGGAGGCCAGACCTGTCTGAGGCTGACCCTCTTGTGGTTGTTCCATAAGGGGTTCATCTTGAATCAAGCTCACCTTGATTTCCTCGAGGGGTAAGGTTAGACCTTCCAAGGATGAACTGGCTAAAAACCGCTGGCCATCCTAATTCAGATCTGGCTAAGCTTCCTGGTTTTCTTCAAGTGACGCCGGATCAGGTCTACCCCAAACCAGGTCTAACTATTTATGCCACATTAGGATCAATATGGTTTTTGGGCTTTATATGATTTGTATGGTCTCTGGTTATTATTTTGTCTATGTGTTTATCCGACCTGTTTTAGCCGATGAGTGGTCAAGAGCCATATTGTTCAAATACGCGTGTTTTTGGTCTATGTAAGATTTTGTAAGGTGGAAAGGGGTTTACTTATTTCGAGCAGGATTTTTTTATTTTAAAGGTTTATTTGATTTGGTTTTTGATGACCTAGTATAATGTGTCGAATGGGGTCTTATGTTTTGCTCATGGGTTGGTTTATTTGACATTGCCTATAGTTATAAGGTTTTAGTTTGATGGTTTAATAGCGAATGCACGATCCTTGATTATTATTTAGTTTATATGTGTATTCGACCTATTTAGGTCAGTAGACGGTTGAGAAATACATGATGCAAATGAACACATGTTTATGGTATTTAATCTATGTCAAGTTAATACAGTGTCTGCAAGTATAAGGAAAGTTAAATAAAAACACCTTTAATGATGTAGTCAAAAAAGGACAAGTTAATATAATTAGAATTCAGCAAAGAAAAACATGGTCAAAGAATGGTAGTAAAAGGAGGAGTTGGGGGGACTTGAGGATCTAATTCGTCCACTGGAATGTCTAGCTCAGAGCTCAAGTTGGTTGATGCAACTGCGTTTACCGTACACCTATCCCACCAGGTCGCATTAAGGGCCTACTCAAAATCGCCTTCCCAAAATTTGAAAAGGGGGTGGGGGTGGGGGTGGGTGGGGGTGGGGGGGAAAGTTTTCCTCAGCCTTTTATTGATCTATCAGGAAGTTTATCCAGACCTCTTGAATTTGTTAATTGGCTCTATCGATGGCCGTCTTGAAATAAAGGATTGAAACCCTTGATTACCTTCTAGAGGAATGTGGTGGTATGCAAGTAGGTTGACATTAGATCGACCCGATACCCTTCCAGGAATCTCTGACCTACTCTGCTCCCAAAAAAGGTGTGGCGACCTTCTTCTACTCCTTGGGCGTGTGCCTCGACCTCTCTCTTCTGAGCATATGCTTGGAGGATTTCTAGCTCTCTTTGGTGCCATTCCCCAATGTCTTCTATCTTAACTTAGTGGCATTCCCTGAAGTTGTGAAGATCGACTTCAGCCAGAACCATGTTCTATTTGGCCACTTCCAACTCTTTTCGTAGACCTTCAGCTAGCACCGAGCATCATACAACTCACCTTAGGTTAATGAGAACTACTTTGTTTGCTTGTTTACCTATTACACTATCTCCTTAGCTACCTTCTTCCACTTGTCAAGGGAGACCTCTTCAAGGCTTGTGGCTAACAAATGGTTAGATGGGGAAGCAATGAGAAGTTTCAAATATGTTAAAATACAAAGTTAGTAGTCTCATGTCATTAATAATTACAATAAAAATCAATGAGGATACCTATGTGAAATATTGGGATACCATGGCCACTTGATTAGGAACGCTAAAGGTAGCTAGATACTTCTTGTTTGGTGTCAACATCTGACTCTTAAGATAGGGTTTAGATTGGTCGATGTCTTCATATTTGAGAATCTCGTTAGGCATGGAGGGAGAAGCTCGATGGCCCCTTGGCGAGATGGCGTTTGGTTTTGTTGGATGGGGAAGTGGTTTGAAGATCGACGTTGGGATCGGCTGCGTGTTCTTTTCTTTTTCATTTTTCTTTCGTCTGCATCAACCTCGTGATCAAGCATTTTATTTCCAGCTGGTGAGAAAATGTCAACCTCATCCTCAGAATCTTGGCTCTTGGGTGCCTTAGCAAGAGGATGATCCGATTGGGGGTTAGCAGGGGTGTCCTTTGTATCGGATGTGAAGTTGAAAAAAATCTCTCTAAAAGACAGAGAAGAGGTTGTTAGGGGTAGATCATATTATGTAAATTTAGATAAAATTTAAAACCTAAGAAATATTAGCATACCAAACTCAGACTCGGACATCGGGGAAAGACGTCGGCTACTGAAACTAAGAAAGGAGAATACACGCTCAGACTTAGTGATCTTCACCACATCAAAGAGAGGGTTTTTCCACTCATCTACCTGGTCTTGATACAACTTATGAGTTGTTAATGGAGGTTTTTATTATGATTATTGGATCTTGGGGGGAGTTGGGTTAGGAAAGGGCAGAGCTCGGAAGAACGAAGAAAGAAAAATCTGGCACGCCAGGAAGGATTGACAAAAAAATGGGCCAAGCTGTGGGCAAAAACGTAGAAAGACCCATTTTATTTCTTAAGACGGTAAAATAAAAAGAAGAAGTCCTTATCAGGTTCCACTTTTAAAACTGGCATAGAATCAAGTAGCCGGTAATAAAGCGGATGGAATTGGGGGTAAGTTGAAGTAAGGAGACCTTGTATTTTACTACTAGAATGACCATAATGGGATGCATAGGAAACCTAATCTCAACTGAGATATTGTCCTCAAAAATGGTAATGGGCCTATCTAGGGGGTTTTCTGCATCATTATTACTATCCTCTGAGAGGACTGGATCCATGTTCTCGAGAAGATATAGGTTTTTATGAAGTTAGGCATTAACATCTTGGTAAGAGCCAAAGATTCTCTATGGTGACTCTGAAACCTTTTTGAAGAGGGGAAAGGTGAGCGTGTGAGGGAGAAGGAACCACGGTGATAGGATTGGGATGATAAATGTCAAGGTCGGAGGAAGGATTGTGTGTTTGGAGCTCTGTTAATAAGGGAATGGCTATTAAGATTTCTTAGGTTAGAAATAAAGCTTTATTTTCTATCTCGGCCAAGATTGGTTCACCTGCGGGCTCATATATCAGATCGATTCTAGATCGGCTAGGGTTTAATGGAATTTCTATTAATTTAGTTTTGAAGTTAGGATCGAAGTTGTGGGAGAGTTCCATAGTTGATTTAATACTAGGGTTTCGGGAATAAGAGTTCTAAGAATTAGAGTATGATAGAGGTTTTTTTTTTGTTGAAAAGAGATGATGAGAAAACAGACACATTCAGAATTACGCTCAAAAAATTGGGAAAGGAAAAATTAATAGGAATAAAAAAAAATAGGGGGACATACCCATGGTATGTAGATCTGGAATATATACGAGATGGAGATAATGTATCTTATTGACAACTTGTAAGGTTGTTAATGGCGGACACTGTGAAAGGCTGATGGGGTGAAAATGTATAGAAGGGTTAAAAGGAGAGTGACAACGACTTTATATGGGTAGGGTAAATGTGGGCCTTTCATTTTTTGTCCCACTAGGGTTATTTTATGTTTAAGAAAGTAGGGAGGTGACATCTGTCCCAACACAACGGTAAGTTGCATTTAATAAGCAACATTTGGAATGTTTTGGGCAACATCATTTTTCCCAAAAATCCTTCTCATGTGCGGATAGTCTTAAAAGCTCGAGTTTATATTCTATCCGATTTTCTACCTCAATCCGGTAGAATATGAGGGACTATCTTGTACGATATCAAATATTCGGGTCGGTATGCACGTCGCTTGGAAGGGAACCAAGTCGGTAAAATAAGAGAAGCAACCTCCTTAAAAGAGTTGTTGAGCTCTCATAAGTTCAAAATATGTTGGTTGTCCTTAAATCATGTTGATTATAGGGGAGGTAGGGTTTTATAAATATATTATGAGCAAAACATTATCAATGGTCCCAAGCGGGCCGATATGGTCATGGTAATGGTTGATAGGTCTCGATGGGCTGATATGGTTTATAATTATTATGATAATTTAATAAAAATAATGAGTACTAATTATTATGGTAATTTAAACATGTGAGAATCCTAATTTTAAGTCGGTGTCTTTAATATGGAAATAAAGGGTAAATAGGAGACTGAAACCCTTGATTATGAGACACGTCACTTATCTATACAAAGAGAACCGAAGCCTCGATTCTAACTAAGTTTATTTTATTCTAACTTTTACATAAGATCTCTCATATCACTTTCAAATGGATACCGACTTAAGCATCAGAGGGCCTACGCCAGGGTGTCAGTCTTAGTTTTTTTTCTCAGGCTCATGCTTGAGAAGGTAGTTTGAGGAGTGACGACCTCATTCTTAGTGAACCAAAATTTTTGGTCACATCAGGATGAGAAAGCTCAAACTAAAAATTCAGATTCTAGATGAAAGAGTAGCTGAATATCTGGACTTGTATTTTTTCTTAATCCTAGGTATTCTTGAATACATGGTCAACCAATACTTTTGACTCTTTGAGGACCATTACGTGCTCTTTTTTAAAAATATGATGCCTACACCCTTCATAGTAGATCTTTAAGATCCTGATTAATTTACTTTAATAGATCTTTATGATCTTGATTTATTTTCTTAATTATTCTTCTTCTTGTATACAATTATAAATTGTGTTTTGTCATTTTTGTATAAACATCAAAAACAGATACACCCTCATTCTTGCATCGCACAACCTAATATTTGATCCTCTTTTCTCTTGATCTCGCCTCCTATCACTTCTCTTTTATTTCTATGTAGCTACAACACAAAATGGGGAACCCCTCTCCTTCAAGAGCATCATCCACAAGATAACTATTCAACTCTCCTCAACAAACTACTTATTGCGGAAGAGTCAGATCACCCCTATCTTCTCTTGTCAGAATCTTCTAAGGTTTGTTGATGGACCCCTACCCACGCTGTCCCGTACCATTAGTAATGTTGAGGGATCATCCACTCGAAATCAAGCCTATGAAGCATGGCAATTCAAGACCAACATTTGTTGAGTGTTCTCCTCTCATCACTAAATAAAGAATCTACGGTTGAGGCCATTGGCTACACCACCTCTCTCGATGTCAGGATGGCCCTAGTAGCCATGTTCAGTTGTAGCTCTAAATCTCGTCAATTGAGGCTCAATGATTAGCTGCAACTTATCAAGAATGTTTCCCGCTTAGTATTGAATATGGATGCATATTCAAGTCTTTATGTGATCAATTGGCAGCCATAAATCATCCAATTAATGATAGGACAAAGCTCACTAGCTTCTTTGGGTTCTTGAAACCTCATTTTCCAGCTTCTCGGCTGCACAGATGTCCCTCAATCCTTTACCAACCTTCTGTGACCTTGTTTCCATAGCTAAGCGTTTCTCTATTTTTCAAAAATTGCTTGACACTGCCGATGTTTCTATTGTGGCATTTTATAGCACAAGAAACCAAAAACCTTCCTCTTTTCTCAAAACATGGAAGGTCAAGGTTAGAACTCTTAGGCTAATCATAGCAGGGGTTGTAGTTCTCGTTGTCCTCCTCACTGTTAAATTTGCCAATAGAATGGCCACTATGCTGATGTTTATGAGGATTGCTACTCTTGCCGCTCGACTCCCACCTCTTCCAGTCTTACTGAAGCTTTTAACATTGGTTGTAACATCTATTGATATGTCTTGAATCTCTCGCTTCGGCGAGTTGTACGGGGGTCTCGCTGCAGTTTTGGGCCTTAAGCCCAATTTGGTGTATTCTCTCAATACTATAAATATGGTCTTTGAGATCAGAGATCTGTAACCCTAATCAGTTAACAAAATCCGTTCTTCTCTCTGCCCGTGGACGTAGCCAATTTGGTGAACCACGTAAATCTGTGTCTTCTTTACATTTTATGTTTATTGCTTTATAACCTTATTCATTCATAACAAACTTGTATCAAGAGCCTGGTCGATTTGATCAGGGTATTTTTGCACCGATAGGGTTTCTTTTGTCGACTGGGAATGTCTGCTTTCAACTTAAAGGTTGATAAATTCACCGGGAGAAATAGTTTTGGATTATGGCAGATCAAGATGCGATCTCTGCTGCAGCAGCAGGGTCTGTGGGCGCCGCTATCAGGAAAACCTAAATCTAAGGATGTAGATGAAGAAGAGTGGAATACTGCCGCTGCTCTCTGGTTGAAGTTAGAGAGTCTCTACATGACGAAGTCTATAACCAACAAGTTGCTCTTGAAGAAACGTCTATTCCATTTACGCATGCAGGAAGGTACTCCCCTTTGTGATCATCTAGACAAATTAAACAAAATTTTACTAGATTTTCATAATATTGATGTTAAAGTAGAAGATGAGGACGCTGCTTTAATTTTGTTAGTATCTTTGCCTGAATCGTATGAGAATTTTGTTGAATCGTTTATTACTGGGAAAGATACTCTATCTCTGGAAGATGTTCGATTTGCCCTACACAATAGAGAAGACCGTCAACGGGCAACTTGCTCTGCCACAGAAAATCAGGCATCGGGGCTGTTTGTCACAGGTAAAGAAGAAGGGATATTTGGGAAGAAAACTTGGAAGCCAAATCAGAAAGGTTCAAAAGGTCATAAACCCAAAGACATCTGCAATTACTGTAAAGAACCAGGGCACTGGAAGAATTATTGTCCTAAGAAGAAGAGGAATTAGGAGAAGAAAGGGGGAGTCGGCGGTTCTGCAGCTGTGGCAGAAACTGATACGAATTCTGAAGAAGATCTGGCTTTGGTTGCTGCTGGACAGTCTCATCATAATGATGTGTGGGTTCTTGATTTTGGGGCATCGAACCATATTTGTTCTAACAGGGAGTTCTTCTCAACCTATGAGCAGATAGATGGAGGAAATGTTTCCATGACAAATAGTGCTGTCAGCAAAGTGGTTGGAATTGGCTCAATCAGGATACGAACAAATGATGGGGTATTCTGCACCTTGAATGAAGTCAGGCATGTTCCACAGATGACGAAGAATCTGATATCATTGAGTCTTCTTGACAGTAAGGGTTTCAATTTCAAAGGTGAAGGTGGAGTTATGTATGTCTGTTAAGGTTCAAAGGTGGTCCTAACAGGCTTGAAACGTGGTACCTTATATTATCTACAAGATTCCACTGTGACAGGTTATGCTGATGTTGCATCATCCGAGGTTTAGACCACGAATATGACCAGGCTGTGGCATATGAGGCTCGGTCATATGGAAGAAATAGGGATGTAGATTTTCTCAAAGCGGGATCTTCTTTCTGGGCATAAAGTGCATAGTCTTGAATTATGCGAGCATTGTGTGTTTGGGAAGCTTCATCGTAACAAGTTCCCAAAGAAGGCCATTCATCAGACCAAGGGGACTCTTGATTACATTCATATGGATTGTTGGGGTCCGTCACGTATTGAGTCTATTGGAAGCCATAGATATTTTGTGTCTATGATTGATGACTACTCAAGGATGACTTGGGTAATTATGATGAAGAACAAAACTGAAGCGTTCAAGAGACTTAAGCAGTGGAAGGCATTGGTAGAAAATCAGACTGGGAAGAAGATCAAGCAACTGCGATCTGATAATGTACTGGAGTTCTGTTTGTCTGATTTGAACGAGTTCTACAAGGATGCAGGGATTGCTCGACACCACACCGCAGAAGAATGGTGTGGCAGAGCGCATGAATCAGACATTGCTGGAGAGAGCGAGATGCATGATCTCAAATGCTGTTTTGGCTAGAAAGTCTTGGGCAGAAGAAGTAAACACGGAGTGCTATCTGATCAACCGTGGTCCTCATACTGGCATTGATTGCAAGACACCTTACGAGGTATGGTCTAATAAACCTGCAGATTATTCGTTGTTGAGAGTTTTTGGGTGTACTGTTTACTATCATGTTAGTGAGGGTAAATTAGAACCAAGAGCTAAGAAGGGTATATTTGTTGGTTTCGGGATGGAGTTAAGGGATATAAAATCTGGTTACCTTCAGAAAATAGATTTATATTCAGCAGGAACATAATTTTTGATGAGAATTCTATGCTTAACCCCATTGTGAAGTCTATTGGTGCAGAAAATTGTAGTGGTGTTGATAAACAGGTGGAGCTGCAAGTCACTCTCGATGAGAGTAAATCACAACTCCAAGGTGGAGAAGATCAACATACTACTGATGAAAGTAGAAGTTCAGATGTTCATCCAGAAGCTCGCCAGACAATCATAACTATTTATAGAGCTAGGAGAACAGGCGTGAAGCCTCCTGTGCGATACAGTTTTGAGGATATGGTGACTTATGCATTACAAGTCGCTGACGAGGTAGAAGAGGAAGAACCATCTTTAGGTGAACCATTCACATACAGAGAGACTATTTCAAGTAGTGAGTCGTCTCAATGGCTCACTGCAATGAGAGAAGAGATGGAATCCCTTAAAAAGAATCTGACTTGGGAGCTGGTCAAACGGCCAAAGGGGAGGACGATTGTCACTTGCAAATGGATATTCAAGAAGAAGGAAGAAATCACATCTGATGAGGGTGTGAGATACAAGGCTCGACTAGTTTCAAGAGGGTTCACACAGAAGGAGAGGGTTGACTATAATGAGATATTCTCACCAGTGGTCAGACACACTTCCATCAGAGTGTTACTAGCAATGATTGCACAACAGGATTTAGAACTTGAGCAATTAGATGTGAAGATATCTTTTCTACATGGAATGCTCGAAGACGATATCTACACCACTCAACCAGAGGGGTTTCAGGTTCCGAGAAAGGAAGATTATGTTTGCAAGTTGAAGAGGTCCTTATATGGGCTAAAGCAGTCCCCAAGGCAGTGGTATAAGAGGTTTGACAGTTACATGATCCAGTTGGGATACAACAGGAGTCCACATGATTGTTGTGTGTATCACAACAAAGCAGATGATGGTTCCATGATCTATCTCGTTCTGTAGGTAGATGATATGCTCATAGTTGTGAAGTCCAAGTGTGATATTCAGAAGATGAAGGATCTGCTCAGTGCTGAGTTCGATATGAAGGATTTGGGTGCTGCCAAGAAAATTCTGGGCATGGAGATATATAGGGAAAGAGAAAAGAAGAAGCTCTTCGTGTCACAGAAGAGTTACATTGAGAAGATCTTGTCTAGATTTGGCATGTCTACCGCCAAGCCTATTGATACCCCAAGTGCTACAAATATTCATTTATCCGCTGATTATACACCGAAGTCTGTAGCTGAGCAGGAATACATGTCTCGAGTCCCATACTCTAATGCAGTAGGGTTTGATGTATGCTATGGTCTGCACTAGACCAGATCTTGCACATGCTGTGAGCGTTGTCAGCAGGTTCATGGGACGGCCTGAAAAGGAGCATTGACAAGCTGTGAAGAGGATTTTTTGTTATCTTAAAGGTACGTCTGGTGTTGGTCTCTTGTATGGAGGTGATGCTCATGGTTCTGTGACTGATTACTCTGACTCTGATTATGCTGGAGATGTTGATAGTAGAAGATCTATGACTGGTTATGTCTTCACTCTTGGTGGTTCTGTTGTTAGTTGGAAGGCAACTCTACAGGCTACAATTACTCTTTCTACAACTGAAGCAGAATATATGGCACTGACAGAAGCTGCTAAAGAGGGAATTTGGTTGAAAGGGCTTATAGGTGATCTTGGTCTACTTCATGATCAAGTTATTGTGTTTTGTGACAGTCTTAGTGTAATATGTTTGACCAAGGATCAGGTCCATCATGAGAGGACCAAACATATTGATGTGAGGTATCATTTTCTGAGGAATGAGCAGAGAATCAAGGTGATGAAAGTAGGTACTGCTGATAATCCTGCTGACATGTTCACCAAGACGGTCCCACATAGCAAGTTTCGACATTGTCTAGACTTGCTAAACGTCAAAAGCTGCTAGTTGGCCAAGGAGGGAAAATCTGAGGCAGAGAGAAGGAGTCTGTTCATCTAGCATTGTAATGATGCATCTGTAAGGAAGATTCAGATCAAGGTGGTGATTTGTTGATATTCCTTGAATCTCTCGCTTCGGCGAGTTGTACGGGGGTCTCGCTTCGGCCCAAATAGTATGCAGTTTTGGGCCTTAAGCCCAATTTGATGTATTCTCTCAATACTATAAATATGGTCTTTGAGATAAGAAATCTGTAACCCTAATAAGTTAATAAAATCCGTTCTTCTCTCTGCCCATGGACGTAGCCAATTTGGTGAACCATGTAAATATGTGTCTTCTTTACGTTTTCTGTTTATTGCTTTATAATCCTATTCATTCATAACAACATCTCTCCGGCAGATGCTTCTAATTGGTTTCTTGACACAGGCACCCGTGCCCACATGAATTCATCATCCTCCCATTTTGATGCTTCTCAGTCATATTCTAGCTCTAATCATTATGTCGTTGGTAATGGTGCTAAACTATCTATCTCTCATATTAGTCATTTGAATCTTTCAGACAATTCTAAATTATTATATATCCTCATTGTTCGAGATTTATCCACAATCTCTTGATAAAAAAAACTTACTTCCAACTTTCCAGTTAATGTGTTATTTAATAAACAGTCATTTTCTATTCAGAATCATCACACAATAAAAGTTCTGGCAATGGGTCGTCATGAAAATAGCCTTTATATCTTGGAGCATAGTCGTTCTGCTTTGGTTGCTGCTTTGTAGATAACCATACCACCAGCTTTTTTCGAGTTATGGTATGCTCGATAAAGGCATGATCTACCAAATATTATTTCTTTATTAAATAATTAGGTCATTTGTCGATTACATCTATACTAAATAAAGTATCTTTATGTACCAATCCATAAACTTGCCAAGAGCAAATTCATTTTCTCTTAATAATAAATATGCTTCACATGTTCTATATTTGATACATTGTGACTTACAGGGACCTGCACTTACTCTCTCCCCTAGTTATCATTATATATAATGTTTGTTGACGATTTCTCTCGCTTTATGTCGTTTTATTCTTTAATGAGTAAGGCCGATTTTGTCATTAATCTAGTTTAATTTGTAGATTTAGTGGAAAATTAATTTGGTTTTCATATGAAAATTTTACAGAATGATGGTGGTACAGAGTTCACTAATAATCATATTAAGTCTCTTTTTCGAGACAAAGGAATTCATCACTTGATCTCATGTCCTTACATGCCTTCACAAAAATGGAAAGGCGGTGTTTCACCTGAAAATAATGGAATCACGACCACCTGCTTCTTCCTTGAATATCCTGACCTGCTCAATCAAAAATACATTAGAAAGGACCACCGAGAGTAGAAATATAATCAATAAAAAGAAGGGTAGAAATAAAGAGAGGGAAAAATGGAGGTAGAGATGTTTAGTTCTATTGGTATACCAATCTCGGTAAGCAAAGGGCTGCTCTCTCGCTTGGAGTTGAAGAAGCTCAGGATATTTGAGGTGAGGAGTTTGGACAGGTGGAAGACGTTTTGGTTCAGAGTATGGATAGTTTTTTCCAGAGAAGGAGGTCGGTCTCCTCTGGTTAGATGAGCCTGAGCTGGGAGGGTATTAACAGGCACGAGGGAGAAGGCCCAGTCGCCCAGCAATGAACGAAAAAGAAACTCTTCCTCCAGGCCTTATTGGAGTAAGGATTTCCATTTAAGAACCGAACACCAGCTCGGGCGGATAGGTAGAAGAAGCCATAGGTCGAGCTCTTGGACTGGAATAAAGAGTAATATAATTGGGTCGTGGGTGTAATCCCAGAAAACTGCGCATCCAGATGAAACCCTACCATTATCCTAAAGGCGTTGGCTACAAACTGATGCACCGGAGTCTGGTACGTCCGAGACAACACTAGGATGAAGGGATGGATGGGGAGACTCAGCCCCACCTGGAATTGGTCAACTAAAAAGGGTAAGTGACCCGGAGAAGTCCGGGAAGCCATCTCACCGGAATCTGGATTCGTGAAGGTAAAGTCATCGGAGATGGGAAATTTGGTGCATATTTCCCAAAGATTTTGGTCACTAATAGTAGAGACCATGTTTACTCGGTCGTCACCGGGAGGATGGTGGTGTTGTCCACCCGAAGCGGATGCCAATGGTACCGCAAAAGATGATATATTAATGGAGGATGATAAAATAATTGAAGATGAAGAAGCAGAAGAGGCTGAATCATACATAATTAAAATTTGCAGGAAAAACAAGAAAGTACCTAGTTCTAAGAGGAAGAAAGCCTTGATCGGAGAAAGAAAAACACAAGGAGTTCTTTAGAGGAAAAAAAGTGCAGAGAGAGAGTTGAATAAACCGCAGAGAGGGAGGTGATCGGTTTTGAAAATGAATTTTTAGGAAAAAGGAGATTCGACGGGATCCGTGCATTTAAGGCGTGTCAGAGCAAGGTACTCGAAAAGACGTACTGTGAATCTCAACGGCCAGGGTGGAATACGAGGCGTTACAG
Source organism: Phtheirospermum japonicum (assembly GCA_014905375.1). NCBI lineage: Eukaryota > Viridiplantae > Streptophyta > Magnoliopsida > Lamiales > Orobanchaceae > Phtheirospermum > Phtheirospermum japonicum. Next base: position 465,942 of record BMAC01000693.1, on the reverse strand, counting down.
CTCATCCCCAACCATTCAGGGGGGACTAATTGGTACGACCTAATCTGGTGGCAAGTTTCAAGACAACTCGAGTAGGTCTTGTTGGGATGAGCTGAATTGATGCCTCAGGAGAAGAAAAGGAGACGAATGACCAGCTTATAGCCTTATAAGAATTATACTGACATGATCTGAAGCCTTGAACAAGGATCTGGGAGGTCACGTCGAGAATTAGGGGGAGTTAGGGGAAGAATTTCATACCTTTTCCAGCCTTGAGGCTGAGATATTTATAAGCTTCATTAAGTAGGGCCTTTCCGAGATCCCGGATACAAAACTTGTGAATCTTGGGCCGTTACTCGGGATGACCTGAGCAAGAAGTTTCTTCACAAAGAGCCAGTCAGCTCTGCCTCTAACTCCCCCAAATCCTTGACCTGACCTCCCAAATTCTTGTTAAAGTCTTCAGATCAAGACATGATAATTCTTATAAGGCTATAAGCTCATCTTTCGTCTCCTTTTCTTCTCCTAAGGCATTAGTTCAGCTCGTTTCAACCAGACCTACTTGAGTTTTCTAGAAACTTGCCACAAGATTAGGTCATACCAATCAGTCCCCTACCTCCTGAATGGTTGGGGATGAGCCGTACGCCTCTTATTCCACCCTGGCGGTTGAGATTCACATTACATCTTTTCGAGTACCTTGCTCTCACACGCTTTAAATGCAAGGATCCCACCGAATCTCCATTTTCCTAAAAATTCATTTTCAAAACCTATCACTTCCCTCTATGCAGTTTACTCAACTCTCTTTCTCTCTATGCATTTGTTTTTCCTCTCAAGAACTCCTTGAGTTTTTCTTTCTTCGGTCAAGTATTTATTCCTCTTAGAACCAGGTACTTTCTTGTTTTTCCTGCAAGTCTTAATTATGTGTTCTTCGGCCTCTTCTGTTTCTTCTTCTTCCATTAATTTATCATCCTCCATTAATCTATCATCTTCCGCGGCGCCGTCGGTGTCCGCTTTGGGTGGACATCACCACCATCCTATCGGTGATGGCCGGGATAACATAGTCTCTACTATTAATAACTAAACTCTTCGGGAAATACGCACCAAATTTCTCATCTCCAATGAATTTACCTTCATAAATCCAGATTCCGGTGAGAAGGCTTCCCGGCCTCCTCCGGGTCACTTACCCTTTTTTGTTGACCAATTTCAGGTGGGGCTGTGTCTCCCCGTCCATCCCTTCATCCTAGCGGTGTCTCGGATGTACCAGATTTTGGTGCATCTATTTGTACACAACGCCTTTAGGATAATGGTAGGGTTTCATCTGGCTGCACAGTTTTCTAGGCTTACACCCATGGCCCAATTGTTTTAATCTTTATTCCAGGCCAAGAGCTCGACCTATGGCTTCTTCTACCTATCCGCCCGAGCTGGTGTTCAGTTATTGATTGGAAATACTTCCTCCAATAAAGCATGGAGGAAGAGGTTCTTATTCGTTCATTGCTCTGGCGATTGGGGCTTCTCCCCCGTGCCTGTTAATACCCTCCTCATTCAGGATCATCTAACAAGAGGAGACCATCCTCCTTCTCTGGAAAAAAACCATCCATACTCTAAACCAAAATGTCTTCCACCTATCCAAACTCCTCACCTCAAATATTCTAAGCTTCTTCAACTCCAGGCGAGAGAGCGGCCCTTTGCCTCCCGAGATTGGTATACCAACAGAACTAAATAGCTCTACCTCCATTTTTCCCTTTCTTTCTTTCTCCTCTTCTTTTTTATGATTATATCTCTTCTTTACCCCCTCCCCCGCCACTCCTTTTTTTTTTCTTTTACTTATTATGATAAATCTCTTCTACATTCAACATGATGAAGAAGATGATGGCTGTGCTTCTCCAAGGAGCTACCTCCAACATCGGGAAGATCCCCCTTGGCGAAGCGGCAAGAGATGCTACCTCCAAGGAGCCCGATACCCTGCCCAGACCAGAGGTGGCAGTCGAGAGAGAAGTGGTCAACAGGCTGGAAAGAGCTACCCAACCAGAAAGGGTGAGCAACCAGTCAGTTGATCTGACCTCCCACTCTGAGTCTGAGGAGAAGCAGTTGATGGCTGCTCGCAAGAGGGCTCATTCTAGCAATTCCTACGTGGTCCAAGATAGTTATCCCCAACCAGAACTTCTTCAATGACTCGTCTATTTTGGACTACCCGGTAGAGGTGGCTGGCCATTTCGGCAGAGGGCACTGCCCTTCCGCCGACCGGTGAGTCCTGGACAAATAGACAGATTCTGAGCTGATTGAGTCCTATTATCAAGATGAGGACAAGGTTAGTCTTCACTTTGTTTATCTCAAGCACCACCTTACTTCTTTATGGTAAATTTCTTCATTCCACTTTCTCTTTTTTTAGGCTTCAGTTAAGAGGGTCGTTTTAATAGCTCGTGCTCAAGGTTCCTTAATGAATGCCAATCTGGCCAAGGAACATGCAGCCTTGAGATGAGAATAGAGATTGGTGGCTCGCCTGAAGGAGAGGAATGCCGAGTTGAAGGTGGCCCAAACTGAGCTGAATGCGGCCCAAACCGAGTTGAGGGTGTCCCAAATTGAGTTAAAGCAGTCCCAAGAATTAGTGGGGAGAGCCTGAGTAGAAGCGATCATCTAAATAGATATGGGCAAGGAGAAGGCCATGGAAGCTTGAGCTGAACGTCTAGCAGAGGGTGAGGCAAAGGGGCGGGCCGAGGGGAGATAACTCGCAGAGCCTTCCTAAGGTCCATGGAGTTATACGACATCCTCCTCCCTGAAGCCCATGTCTACTACCACCTAGGCCTGAACGCTCAGGTGAAATGGTCTGCCGAAAACCCTTCTGCTTCCTTTGATTGCCTCGTTCCTTTGAAGAATCCTCCGGAGCCCACAACCTTCACATACGTTGAAGAGGATGACCGACTCCATTAGCTTGGGGACGCTGAGTTCGCTGCTCATGTTTGCCAAACTTTCCTGAACTCCTCCCCCCCTGAGCAGTCGCTGACCTTGGACGAGCTCCCACTTTTGCCAACTTGGACGAGCTCTAGAGCAGTGCCCAGTTTGAGCGAGATTTTGGAGAAGTCACCAGGGTGACTGAACAGGTAGGAGGAGAGATGAACACTGAGGATTATGACTCTTAAATTGTTTAGCTATTTTTATTTTGATTGTGTAGCATGATCTGTGATTTTATGGGCCTGTATTCTGAACAATATTCTTATCACTTTCTTCTTTTGTCTATTATGTTTTTTTAGGGTTTCCTGGAATGTAGGAAACCCTATTACTATCTGTACTTTTTATTCTCCTATAAAATCCATCTTCTTCAGCATCTTTTCATTATGGCTTTGTCTCCCTTACTTGAAGAAATTGATATCTTGAAGAAGAAAAACCTTGCTTTTTTTAGTGAAAACCTTCGCTTTTCTGAAGAGAGTGCCCAACTTCGTGAAAAACTCTTCTAATTACGCAAACTTCTAGAGAGAAAAAGGCAAAAGAAATGCCACTACAAGCGCGAGTGGGCAGAACTCCGTTAGCTCAACCGCCAGCTCCAAGAGGAAAGGGCTGATGTGGTTGCATCAGTGTGCCGGTTAACCACGGCCACCGACGAGGCTCACTCTGCAACTGAGCGGGTAGACTGATATCGTCAGCATCTTCATAAGACTGAGCGGATGCTGTGACATATTCAGCGAGTTTTGGCTTCTGATAGGAGGACCTCCACTATTCATCCCTGATGTTGTTATGATTTTATCCTGATGTATTTTTCATGTCTTGTAATTTTCTTGAACGACGTTAGATTGCTTTCACGCATTTGTAATTACATCAGTTCTGAATTGGCAAAAAATTTGTTTTGCCTTTGAATAAATCTTTGAGCTTTAGCCTCTGTTTTGATTTTCTTGTCGTTTTTGGGCTGATCAGGCCAACTTTTCTTGGGGCTTTACACCCCAGGCTGATAAGCAGCTCAGATCGGGCATGTCCATCTTTGGACCATCGGGCTAATATTTTGGAGCTTGTGCCCTTGACTAATAATCAGGTCGGGTCTGGGATATCCCTCCTCTTGTCTAATAAAGCCAGATTTGGGACTCATGCCCCTAACTGGAAATAAGGTCAGGTCAGGGAAATCTTTCTATTGGCCTATCGGGCCAAATTTTTGGGGCTTGTGCCCTTAACTGAACATCAGGTCAGGTCAGGGAAATCCTTCCCTAGGCTAATCGGGCGAGACTATTGGGGCTCATGCCCTTAACTGATAATCAAGTCAGGACAGTGAAATCTTTCCCTTGGCCAATCAGGTCAAATTTCTTGGGCTCGTGCCCTTAACTAACAATAAAGTAAGGTTTGGGATATCCATCCCTTAGCCAATCGGGCTAAAACTTTTGGGCTCGCGCCCTTAGCTGACAATCAGATCAGGTTTGGAATATCTATCCCTTAGCCAATCGGGGCTAAAATTTTGGGGCTCGAGCCTTTAACTGACAATCACAAGTTGACATAATGAACATTTTTTATAAATAATTGGGTACATTTGTTTCACATATAATATTTCCGTAAACTTGACGCGTTCCATGGCCTTGGTAATCTGACTCCGTCCACTTGCTCAAGTTCATATACCCCTCCTACAAGAACCTTGACAATTTTATATGGACCCTGCCAAAAGGCATCCAACTTACCTTTGGTTTTACCTAAATCAGCCCGGCGGAGGACCAGATCTCCCATATTGATGCGTGACCACCGACTTATTATAGGTTGATCGAATTCTTTCGCGCATGTGATCCATTCTCACTGAAGCTCGTTCTCTTTTATCCTCCACTAAATCAAGGGCTTCTTGTATCAACAACTCATTCTGGACTTCACTAAGGTTCAGTACTCTATGGGATTCTATACCGATCTCTGCGGGGAGCACATCATCTATACTGTATACCAAGCTGAATGGCATTTCACGTGTTCCTTCTTTAAGGTTCATTCGGTATTCCCATAGAATCGAGCTGAGCTCCTCTACCCACTTGCCTCCTGACCTTTCAAGTCGTTATTTGATCCCCTGCACCAAAATGCGATTAGTTCCCTCAACCTGACCGTTGGCCTGAGGGTGATAGACAGATGTGAAATGCTGTTCTATCTTCATCTTTGTACACCAAGCCCAAATTCGAGCTCCCATAAATTGCGTGCCATTATCAGACATCAAGATCCTATGGACACCAAATCTGCACACCACATTCTTCCATAAGAAACCCATCACTACCTCCTCCGTAATTTTTTCTATAGCTTCGGCCTCCACCCATTTAACGAAATAGTCTATGGCCACTATCAGGAACTTCTGATGGGCTGGGGCCATGGGGAAGGTCTAACTAGATCTATCCCCCATTTTGCAAAGGGGCAGGGAGAGCTCATTGGCATTAGCTCTTCTGCAGGTCGATGCACTAGGGGGGAGTTCCTCTGGCACTTGTCGCATTTTCTCACAAAGTCTTCTGCATCCTTCCTTAATTGTGGCAAAAAATAGCCAGCTCTCATTATTTTACTTGATAGAGTCCTAGCGCCCATGTGGTTTCCACAACATCCCTCGTACATTTCCTTAAGGGTGTAATATAGTTTGAAATGGCCATACTTATTTGGGTAACCCTTCAATATAATCCATAAAAACATGAGTCCAAGCTTGATGGGGAATGGGTAAGGGTTGAGTCCCCCTTCAGACTTACTTCTAGCACACACATCACATTATCTTACCCAAGACTCCACTCCCTTCTTCAAGAGTGTCCAATAAAAAGCCCTGCTAATCCTCTTGTAGGTACCTTGGATACCAGAGTGTCCTCCTAAAGCTGAGTTATGCATTTTAGTCAAAATAGTGTTCCTGAGTATAAGGTCATTGCCTACCACTATTATCCCCTTGTACTTGATAATCTCCCCTTGTATCTCAAGCTCAGGATGTGATTGTTGGTTAAGATCCTTTGCCACAAAGATCTTGGCAAAGTAGGGGTCCTTTGGGTAACTGGAAGCTACCTGTTCAACCCATACCGGTGTTATAGTGGCGGAAGCCTGACAAAACTTCTGATTGTGTTATTTCCTGGATAAGGCATGTGCAACATTGTTTTCTACTCCCTTTTATATTGAATCTCATAGTTAAGTCCCAGTAGCTTGGTTATCCATTTTTGTTGCATAGGGTTCATGATCCTCTGATCCAACAAGTGTTTGAGTGCCTGTTGGTCTGTCTTGATAATAAACTTATACCTCTGGGGATAGTTTTTCCATTTCTGGACAGCCATCAAAACAGCTAGGAATTCTCTCTCATAAATAGAAAAATTCTTATTTCTTATGCACAAAGTTCTGCTCGTGTAGATTATAGGTCTTCACTCTTGCATCAGGACAGCCCCTACCCCAGTGCCACTTGCATCTGTTTCAAGAATGAAGGGTTTGGAGAAATCTGGTAGTGCTAAAACGGGAGCTGTAACCATAGCCTCCTTGAGGTCGCAGAAAGCTGATTCAGCTTCACCTGACCATAAAAAAGGCCCTTTCTTAAGACAACTAGTAAATGGTTTTCTTAACAACCAATAATCTTGAATAAACCTCTTATAGTACCCTGTGAGTCCTATGAATACTCTGAGTTGTTCAACATTGGTAGGTCTAGGCCATTGTACCATACCAGATATCTTACTGGGGTCAGTGGCAAACCCTTCCTTGGAAATAATGTGGCCTAGATATTCAATTTTCCCTTGCCTAAAGTGGCACTTACTTTTCTTTGAAATATGGAGTGCTTCTTGAGTAGGACTAAAACAACCCTCAAATCATTATAGTGATCCTTCTTTGTTTTGCTGTAGATTAGGATATCATCAAACAAAACTAGAACTGACCTTCTTAACATAGTTTGAAAAACATGATTCATCAGTAACTGGAAAGTTGCTAGTGCATTACACAACCCAAAGGGCATCACCAAGAATTCATGCTGCCCATGTGTGTATTGAAATTTGTGAGATATTTATCTTTTGGCCTCATCAGTATTTGGAAATAACCTGACCTAAAATCAATTTTTGAGAAGTACTCAGCCACATGTAGCTCATCCAACAGTTCATCAATGAAAGGGATATGATAGTCATGTTTGATGGTGAGGCTATTGAGATACCTATAATCCACACACATTCTCCATGTGGAATCCTTGTTCTTGACTAGGAGAACTGGAGATGCAAAAGGACTGTTACTGTGTTGTATAACCCTAGAGTCTAAAAGCTCCCTCACAATCTTCTCAATTTCATTCTCCTGGCTATGTGACACCTGGTATGGGAACTGATGCTTTGGGTTGCTGCATTCTTTCAAAACAATGTGGTGTTCTACCCCTCTGACAGGTGGCAATCCTTAGGTTCTTAAAAAACATACTGAAAATTTAAAATTAGGGTATCTAGCCTGTCACTAATGCTTATTGATTCTTGTTTGGATTTAATCCAGAACATCTCTTCAATTTGGGTTGGTAATTCCTGGTGGATCATCTTAAAGAGGGTGAGTCCAAAAATTAGTTGGCATTCATTTGGTGAGGATATAGCCGGTATTTTCACTCTTTTCCCAAAAAGAGTAACAGTGGAGGTCATGTGATCATAGTCAAACTCAATAGGTGTGCAATATTTCAACCAATCACCTCCTAAGGTTAAATCACAACCTTCATTAGCTAATAGTTTGTGGGGAAATTCAAAAGTATGTCCCTTAATCTTCTATTTAAACCCTGAAACCTTTGTAGAACTAATCATCCTTTGACTAGAATTGGTTTGGCAGGTTCTAGAGTGCAACCTAGCAATTTAGCTGTGAATTCTTGAATAAAGCTCAATGTAGTGCCAGTGTCAACCGATATGTGTAACTTTTCTATTCTTAATGATTCATAAAGCCTCATGGTGGTAACCACTCCTTCCCTTAAGATTGAATTCAAAGACATCTAGATTTCCTCCATAGCCTTAGTGTTAAGATGCTCAAAAACCTCACTGTCAGCAAATGACTGCATATAGTGTGATTCCTCTTCCTCAGTCATAATCATATATGATATCCTATTCTTACACCTGTGCCCACCTGAAAAAGGTTCATCAGAGTCGTAGCACAAACCCTTGTCTCTCCTAGCATCCATTTCAGAAGAAGTGAGAAGTTTGAATTGGGGTCTATTTGTAATTAGGGGTGGTTTTAGTGTGGTACTCAACTCATTTCTTGGGTTATGTTAAGTTTGGGAAATTATTGTAATTTTTTATGAATTTTCTGTATTTTTTTCTCTATCCGATTTCCAAATTCTTAGATAGAGAGATAGGGGAGGAATAGATTAGGAGAGGAATATATGAGAGATGAATTGTAATTGCTCGTCCTTCATTCTTAGTTTCAGCAACGTATATTCCCCATAACATGGGGGGACCAAAAGCAACGTGCTTGATCCACATTCCACGTAAATACACTAGCAACCCAAAACAAATATGATTAAAACAAGTGGATGGCTAAAATAAAAGCAATTAAAACTGTAAGGCATCAGATCACGCCATGTGTCCTTAGTCCCCAAGTCCAGTACCCGTTTTTTCCTTCTGGGTCAATTCGAACCGTGCCCTGATACACTCAAACATTAGTTCGCACGGTTTAACCCCAATTTCTTCAAACCCTAAATTGTCAGCTTTCTTCTCTGGCGACAACGATCTCTCCGAATTCATGACAAACCGCCCTTGTTTTGAGATCCTTCACTAGTGCAGAAATCGCATTATAGAACAGAACATCCTGGTGCATCCAAAAGGGTATTTAAAATACTATTTTGGATTAAACTTTCTAGAACTATATTCAAAATTATAGTTCTGGATAGATGACTTTCCAGAACGGTTTTACAATACCGTTCTGGAAAGTAGACATTCCAGAACGGTTATGGAAAAACCGTTCTAAATTATGAGTCAATCCAGAACGGTATTCAAATAATGTTCTGGAAAGTGTACATTCCAGAACGGTATTGTAAAACTGTTCTGGAAAGTGTATATTCTAGAACGTTATTTGAATACCGTTCTGGAATTTACGTCAATTCGGAACTGTTTTTGTAAAACCGTTCTCAAAAGTCTTTTCTAATTTAATTCCGCATAAATGAAGTTTTTTTGCCGCCCATATATTTACTTTCCAGAACGGTATTGTTAAAAGCGTTATGGATTTAATCGACAATACAGAACGGAAACAAAAAAATGTTCTCGAAAGACCGTCGATACATAACGGTAAATAAAATACCATTCTCAATTCTCATTTACCAATTAACTAATTAATTTTTCATTAAGTTTCAGCCCGTTTTAAAACAAAATACAGAAAGGCTTTGGTCAAAGACGTTTCTCATCTCATCTTGTTTTCCCCTTTAAGAAAAAAATTTCCGCCGCTGAGAGCATACTCCGGTAAGCCGCCGCTCCCATCTCAAACCTGAGGAAGACGGTGTATATTTGAGTCCATCGTCCGCATTTTCTCTTGCAGATTCGAACCCATTGCTGATTTGGAAGGCGGTCTCTGTAAGGTTTTCTTCTTCTTCTTGTAGGGTTTATGTTTTGTTCATATTTTTTTTGGTTACTTGTATAATTGAGTCGATGTACTTGTATAATTGAGTGCTTCTTCTTCTTCTTCTTCTTCTAGGATTTATGATTCGAACCCAATTTTTCTGTTTTCTTCTAAATCTAGGGTCTTTGTCAGATTCTTAGTTTTTTTTTTCTTTTGCACTCTTCAAGCTACCTATATTTGTTAGAGCCAAATCTGAGTTTCAACTAATTACAAAGGTTTATTAATTGTAATGAGTCACGAAAAATGCAAACTCATGGGTTCCAAGGTATTTGGGGAAATACACTTCTTATTACTTCGCTAAAAACACGATCAGCACATGAATGATGAGATAAATTGTAAAGAAAATGAAATTTAACATAAATTTCCAGAACCATGAAAGCATTACAGTAACAACAAGATTCATGGGTATGTGCAATGAATCCCCTTCACTCCACTGTTGAAACTTGAAAAACATATTTCCTAACATCTGCAAGTCACTTGACTTCCCATTATGCCACTACTTATCTCAATTCAGCAACTGGTTCTTTCAAACTTGCCCGTCGAGGCTGCCATGTCCACTGCTGAAAATGCTAATATTATAACAAACAGTTTGTCTTCATTGAAATATTTTTTTTTCCATGCTAATAACATAATATTGCTGGCCAAACCCTCTAAAATGTGCTCACTGTGAAGGTTTGAGACTGAACATGTTATTATGCTATTGTACTATAGGCCGAGGGGTTTGAAGGTGCGGCTGATTGCTTTCAAACGTAGGATATAATAGGGTGTGGCTAAATGTTAAGAAATTTAGTTCAGTCATAAATCCAATTTCCTTACTTAAATAGGAAATATAGATGGTTCTTGTGCCTAGCTAGCTCAAAACCTCAAACCTTCGCACCCACCTATCAGTACCCTCCCAAAAAAAGAATAATTATTGAAAGAAAAATGTTACTCGATCGAACTTGTGATCAGTCACATTTTTGTTTTTTAAGTCAGAATTTTACTCTCAATATTGTAAGATGAGTACAAAATGTCACGATTTTAGTCGTAAAATGCCCCAAAAAAATCGATTGGACCATAAGTGCAATGAAAAGTGGCAAAGGTTATGCGACTACGTGTTCAATTAACTTCGGTACTTTATCTATTGAAATAGGCATATGTAGGGCGTGGGAACTTATTGAAAGTGGCTGTATAATTAAATGTAGTTAGTTCAGAATCCAAATGAAAATTAGATGGTTCACATCTAATAACACTCCCCATAGTTATTAGTTAGTTATAGCTCGAAATGCAAATGGGATTTAGGTTGCCTTTTTTTCATTTCTATCTTCTTTACATGTGTAGATGCATTTAAACATTAATTGTATATTTATCTTCATAACACATGTTATTAATCCAAAAAAAAAAATTAAATAAGAAATGGAATTGAAAAAAATAATGTGAAATATGTTCCTAGAAAATGGAATCTATCTACTATCTTATACAACATCTTCTAGTACTTTTATTTGTGCTTTGGTGATAATTTTATTTTGTTTCTATATAAAATGGTTTTAATGTTGCGTATTAATTCTAGAAAGAATGCTAATGTAATACATTGGCCTTTGTTTTTTCCAAGTTCGAATATGAAGGTTGTGATTTAACCTGTATTTAAGCCTTTGTTTCTGTATAAAATAGTTTTGGTATTCAGCAGAATAAAAGGCTATGGGGTTAGAACAGGCAGTTGAAATTTCGTTTTTTAGGTTTATAACTCATCATCATGTGTGTTTGAGAATAACGTGAGCCATAGCTTTGTTCATCAACTCGAATCACATGCAGAGTTTTACTTTAGTGTTTATTGCAGTTGATTGCTATGTGGCTCTCGTCTTTTGAAATTTTATTTGGACTTGTTTGCTGAGATGAATTGTGCTATATTGGTGGCAAGTAAAACTGAAATGTGGTTGGTGAATTGTTTAGACTTGTTTGCTGAGATTAATTGTTTAGACTTGTTTGTTGAGATGAATTGTTCTGTATAAAATAGTTTTGTTATTCAGCAGAATAAAAATAAAACTAGTTTCTCCTTGATGTGTATTAGATGTGGAGATAATTTGTCCATGTGAAAGAAAAATTGCGAGCTCATGGCGAGCTGGTATTATAAAGAACGAGCTATGGAAAGCCGAGAATGTATCGCGTGTATACTCAGTAATATTTTTCATACCATACATTAATGAATTACATGGCTACTTATAGCAATACAGATGACTAGTGTCACCCTAGATCCTACGGTCAGATTTAGTACAGTACATATAATAACGGTATGATATAAACTTGTGGTTCACTTGCTACAGTACAATGGACAGCTGTAGCAGACTGAACTGTACTAATTTAGGGCTGTCGTCATCCGACGTCCTGTAGGCTCCTGATGCTGAGACCTATCAGGTCGGTACTCACTTGTCTTGAATCTATCAGGTTGTAATCCATGCGACCTGGATATGTTGGGTCGCCAGTTGAGCGACCTATAGCTATTAGGTCGCCACATCGTTTCGAAGTCCCGCGACCTACTCTCTACAGGTCGCTGTGGCTTGTACTGTTGTTTAACACGGCCCCTCAATTCGAACGAGCTCTTGGATAAGATTCTCAATCTATCTCTGAGCTTGGTGAAGAATTGCTCGCTCAAAGGTTTGGTCAGAATATCAGCTATCTGTTCTGAAGAAGGAACATGTTGTACTGCGAGCTGTTGTGAAAGAATCTTGTCTCTAACGAAATGAAGATCAAGTTCGATGTGCTTGGTTCTTGCATGCAGGACGGGATTTGATGCCAGAGCAATCGTGCTGAGATTATCTACCCATACGGTAGGTGTGCGAGCTGATCCAATCTTTAATTCCTTGAGCAGATAGCATATCCAGGTCATTTCTGCCACAGTGTTCGCTAAGATCCTGTATTCTGCCTCCGTGCTCGACCTCGACACAAATCCCTGTTTCTTCGAACTCCAGGACACTAGATTATTGCCAAGATAAACACATGAGCCACTGATAGACTTCCTATCATCGAGGTCGGCAGCCCAATCTGAGTCCGAAAAACCAGTTAGATGAAAATTTTGTGCTTTTTTTATTCTCAATCCATGGTCAATAGTGCCCGCCAAATATCTCAAAATTCGCTTCAGTGCTCGCCAGCTCGTATTTAAGGGATTAGCCATGAATTGGCTAACCTTGTTAACACTGAAGGATATTTCAGGCCGCGTAATAGTGACATACTGCAGACCCCCGACTAGGCTTCTGTAAAGAGTAGGGTTTATGCCCGCGCTGCTCCCCCTGAATCTGGATAAGGTATTTGAAGTGATCATTGGAGTTGGAACCGGTTTACATGATAGCATATTAGCTCTCTTGAGGAGCTCTCTTATGTATTGCCCTTGACTCATATGCATTTCATCATCGGATGAGGTAAAATGGATTCCCAAAAACTGTTTAACATTACCCAGTTCCTTTAGCGATAGAACCTTCTTTAAGTTGGCAACTACCGAAGCGACCTCGTTCTCATCGCTCCCTGTGATCAGTATGTCATCTACATAAATGAGGAGATAAATTCTTGACCCATTCTTTAACCTGTAAAAGAGGTAAGAATCAGCTTTTGAACCTGTAAATCCAAGACCTTGGAGTATTCCTTGAATCTTGCCAAACCATGCTCTTGAGGCCTGTTTAAGCCCATAAATGGCTTTGGTGAGTTTGCATACAAGTTGTTTGCCTTTTTGTTCAAAACCGGGAGGCTGTCTCATGTAAATCACTTCCTGCAGGTCGCCATGTAGGAATGCATTATTAATATCAAGATGCTTAACATTCCATCCACAAGAAACTGCAATGCTTAAGATTATCCTTATTGTTGTTGGTTTGACAACCGGGCTGAACGTTTCAGAGAAATCAAAACCAGCTCGCTGAGAGAAACCTTGAGCAACCAAACGCGCTTTGTGTCTAGCAACTGATCCATCGGTGTTTCTCTTGGTTTTAAACACCCATCTMCAWCCAATTATGTTTCTCCCRTCAGGTGCTGGAACTAATGTCCAAGTGCGATTTGTAATAAGTGCATTGTATTCAGCRTGCATAGCTTGTTTCCAAACTCCAATCTGAAGGGCTTGGTGAGCATTCAATGGTTCATCATCTTCATTGATGACCTCGACTGATAGTATTTTAGGCTTGTGAATACCAGCCTTGGACCTGGTCAGCATGGGATGAAAATTTTGTGGTGGACATGGTTGAGGTGATCTACAACGAGCAGGAGACAGAGGTGGCAATTGAACAACGAGAGGAACTGTAGAGTTAGAGCCCTGAGGCGAGCTGCAGTCATTTCGCGGAGGTAAATAGTGGGAAGGAGGAGTATAATCAGGCGGTGCGACCTGAGATGTGGGAACATCGTTCAGAGGCGTGGATGGTGTGTCCGATTGAGTGGATGGAAAGGGAAGAGTGTGATATTGAGGTGGTTGCGAATGTGTGGGTGGTAGAGGCGACAAACTATAGTGTGGAGAGTTAGCGACCTGTTTGGACCTGTATGGAAATTCATGCTCGCTGAACACAACATTCCTGGAAATTATCACTTTCCCAGATGGTAACAGAATTTTGTAACCCTTATACTGAGTGCTGTAACCAAGGAAAGTACATGGAAGCGACCTGTATTGAAGTTTATGGGAATTATAGGGTCTGATGTGCGGATAGCAGAGACAGCCAAAAACCTTAAGAAAGTTATAATCAGGTCGCTGATTGAAGAGACACTCAAGGGGAGTTTTGTAAAGATTTGCTTTGCAGGGAATTCTGTTAATAATGTAGGCAGAGATAGTGAAAGCATCATCCCAGAATTTGAGAGGTAAGTTTGAGTGAGCGAGGAGGGACAATCCCATCTCCACGATGTGCCTATGCTTTCTTTCAGACACACCATTTTGTTCTGGTGTGTAAGGGCAAGATATCTTATGATTTATGCCATTGTCTTGAAAAACCTTAGCAAGAGGTTTATATTCAGTCCCCCCATCGGATTGGAAATTTTTGATTTTGTAGTTTAATTGATTTTCAACAAGATTTTTAAAATGGACAAAAGCATCTGAAACTTCGGATTTGGATTTGAGAAGATAAATCCATGTATATCTACTGAAGTGGTCGATAAAATTTACGTAGTAAAGAAAACCATTCGATGATTTGATAGGGGCAGGTCCCCAGAGGTCGGAGTGGATGAGCTCAAGTGGTTGGGAACTAACAAAAAGAGAATTAGGAAATGGGAGTTTGTGACTCTTTGCTAACATACAAGCTGAACATAAAGACAAAKTTTTATTAATGCTGTTATAAGGGATATTACAGCTTTTCAGAGCCTTATCTATTACATCTTGACTAGAGTGACCTAATCTAGAATGCCATAGATCAGAAACAGGCTCTTTATTTAGAGAACTTGAAACGAAAGAAGTCTGAGCAGGTCGCATGACAAAAGGTGGTGCAGATGAGGGATGATYATCAYCTCGCTTTGTGGTATGTAGATGAAAATGATATAGTCCATCTTTAACTGTCCCTTTGAGTAAGATGGCCTTGGTGGTTTGATCCTTAATGAGACAATAAGAAGGATGGAATTCAAAAAAGACATTACTATCAGAGGCAAAATTGGAAACGCTGAGCAAATTTTTAGTGATTGAGGGAACATTAAATAGATTTTTGAGTAAAAAGGTCTTAGAAATGAGAGGAGTTTTGAGAAAAGAGTTACCAATGTGGGCAATGTTCACTCCAGCTCCATTTCCCATTTGGAGCCTGTTCCCTCCAGAATATTCAGAGGCCACATTCAGGTTCGCGAGGTCGTTTGTAACGTGCGCAGTTGCTCCAYAGTCAGGAAACCAGAGAGTATCAGTGTCATATTCTGAATGCGAGCTCGCGCTTCCAGCATTCCCAAATTGCGCCATATGCAGCGAAGGGTTTCGAACTGACTGCTGGACGGATTGAGTGTTACTGTAAGAGTTGTCATTCCTGTACCAGCACCTATCTGCTGTGTGTCCAGAAATATAGCAGATCTGGCAGACAACTCTATCTCCTCCATTCATCCTTCCTCCGCGACCTCTTCTTCCTCCTCTACTTCCTCTGAAGCTGTTTCTTCCTCCTCCGCGACCTCTTGAAAATCCTCTGTTCTGTTGGTAATTGTTGTTGACTCTTGCAGTATTGACTTGTGTAGCAGTATTGATGGATGGCTGGGACCCTTCCGTATTGACATACGAGGTATTGCTGTTGTTGGTTTCTAATCTGGCCTCGTAGCTGAGCAAAAGAGCATGCAGCTCGGCTATCGTGTAGGGCTGCGGCCTGGACGTTACGTTAACCATCACTGAGTCGTACTCGCTTCCTAGTCCGGCCAAAATGTGCAAGATTTGGTCTTTCTCAGAGATCTTGTTCCCCGCGGAAGCTAAAACATCACAGCAAGATTTCATCTTTCCCAGATACTCTTTCATAGACAGTGCATTCTTTCTCAAGGATTGCAACATAATCCTATACTGCATTATCTTGGCTTGAGACTGCGTGGCAAAATTATTCTCAAGGGCAGACCATATTTCTTCAGATGTATTGAAGCCAACAGTTAGAACAAGAATACTCTCACTTAAAGAGGATAGAATCCATGAGGCTAAGATTTGATCTTGCCTTTCCCATGCAGAGAAGAGGGGATTTATCTGATTTTCTTCATCGGCTAAAAATTGTGGTGGCGCTGCAGATCCCTTCTTGATGAACGCTTCAAGACCATAGCCTTTGATGGTCGTCAAGGCTTGTTGTCTCCAGATCAAATAATTATTTTCATCTAACTTGGTTGAAATGAGCTGACTTTGGGGATACACGATTTGTGGTAGAGGTGAGGAATTTTGGGTTGAGGAGGAAGAGCTAATGTGAGACATTTTGTAAAGAAGAACAGAGTCAGGCCCTCAAACCTGCTCTGATACCATGAAAGAAAAATTGCGAGCTCATGGCGAGCTAGGTATTATAAAGAACGAGCTATGGAAAGCAGAGAATGTATTGCGTGTATACTCAGTAATATTTTTCATACCATACATTAATGAATTACATGGCTACTTATAGCAATACAGATGACTAGTGTCGCCCTAGATCCTACGGTCAGATTTAGTACAGTACATATAATAACGGTATGATATAAACTTGTGGTTCACATTGCTACAGTACAATGGACAGCTGTAGCAGACTGAACTGTACTAATTTAGGGCTGTCGTCATCTGACGTCCTGTAGGCTCCTGATGCTGAGACCTATCAGGTCGGTACTCACTTGTCTTGAATCTATCAGGTTGTAATCCATGCGACCTGGATATGTTGGGTCGCCAGTTGAGCGACCTATAGCTATTAGGTCGCCACATCATTTCGAAGTCCCACGACCTACTCTCTACAGGTCGCTATGGCTTGTACTGTTGTTTAACACCATGTTACTCTCTGTGTTCCATTCTTTTTTTTTTTTTATTATGCTCTTAGCTTCATTAATATAAGCCACAATATCATGTCTTCTCATGATAATACTAACTGCCAACAATAGCTCACAGAGGCTAGCGTGGTTCTACTGTATAAGCCACAATATCATGTCTTATAAGCCATAATAACATAAATAAATACATTCGAGTTCTAATGTATCATAAGAAACAATAGATAAGAGAAACATGGTTTATATTTAGATATATAAATCTGATCTTTCTATGTTTTCCTTGGAAATGCTATTTCATTGAATTCAACGTGTATATCATATTTATCCGACATCGCTGAAGTTCATCTTACTAATATTTCGCCATAATTAATTTAAGCAGTGGGAAAAAGCTTGAATGTTAATATATATATATAAGAAAAAACAATTGTGCAGCTAACTCTGAGCTAGACACGGAAGGTATTGAACACTTACACGGGAGGTCTATAAACGTCTTCTAGTCGTACTTATAGTTGAATATGAGATCACATTTTATGGTTTAGGATTTCCAGTCGTTTCATAGTCAAGATTAATGTCTTGTTGAAAGAAAAACAAAACTTAGAGTGGTAAATATCAAAAAAAAAAACTCTTGCATTGCACCAGTTAAGCATTTGAGTGAAACTTATGACGATTTAAACCAAATATCTATGACTGTAGAAATATATAAAGCATATTTAGATCTTGCTCAACTCAATAAAAAAGTACTTTTCTCGATTGGAACAGATAAATGATTGTAGGGCTGAGAAATTAATATAGTTTGGTTGTGCTAGTGCTTAGTGTTCACTTTAAGTCCGCATCAACAAACAACTCTAATCGATTTCATGAGGAATAGGTTTATTTATTAGCCTAATTTGATCTATAATGCAAATATATTTCATAAGCTTTGGTTAATGAAGTCGAATTGTTCTTTTTAGATTCTAGGATATAATTATCATAATGAGTATATTGGCTTTGGTACTGATAACTTACCCTTCCTACTTAAGAGGGTACTAATGAATGGCATTAAAGCTAGCTTATGAATGGCATTAAAGCTAGATTATATTATCACTAAGTATTTATTTCCTATTATATTAGATGTGAAATGACTCTGGAAAAAATAAGTGAAGGCGCTCCTTATATACAACTTATGAATTGTTATGTTTTTAATTTTTTTTTTGTTTATTTGTTTGTTTTTTTCATTAAAAAATGTATCATTAAAGAACAAGAGGAAACCTACAAAACCTACAAAATATATCTCTTGTCTAGCAGTCTTGAAAATGATATATTTATAAAATTCATTAAAATAGAGTGGATTATTATAGTTTAGGTTATCTTGTTAAGAATTTAAGATATGAAAGTTTGAATTTTTGTTTGAGGGAGATTAATTATTTTCTTCGGATTATATTTGATTTATTTCTCCCATTATTTGAAAAAATAGAGTGGTTGGGTTCATGATTGACATATTTTTAAGTATTAGAGATAAAGATTTGTTAGTTTGAATTTACAGATTTTTTTTAATTAAATTCAGAAAGTTCCTAGTGTTTATTCCTAAATAAAATATTGAGAAACATCCAGGATTATGTATAAGAGTCTAATTTTAGAGTTGACTTTACTTTTGAAAGCTTGAGGCTCAAAATTGTGTATAAGAGGGTGCAACCCATTTATAACAGTGTTTATATTTTATGGCTCACCAATTGGAATTATAACTTAATGGACACAAAAGTATATAAGTAAAAAAGTTGTTAAATAGATTCTACCTATATATTGTAAGGTAGTATCAATTAAATGTGGCCTTCAAGTAACATTTATTCGGGGCCTGTTTGAGAGAGGTTAATTATTTTCTTTGGATTATATGTGATTTATTTCTCCTATTATTTGAAAAGGTAGAGTGGTTGGGTTCATGATTAACTTATTTTTAATATTAGAGATAAAGATTTGTTAGTTTGAATTTTCAGATTTCTTTTAATTAGTAAGATTTCATGCTCTAGTAGAAATGAGTATTGAAGGTTTTAATTCACTTTATGTAGGTATGGACCGTAGTTGGATAAATGGTATACGATCAATAGAGGAATATGAGAGTGGGGTGAATGCATTTATAGAGTTTTCCAAGACTCATGCTCCTAACAATAATGAGAGGTTCTATTGTCCATGTGTGAAGTGCTTGAATAGTCAGCGATTAAGTGTTAGAGAAATTAGAGAACGTGCAATTTGTGATGGTCTCAACAAGAACAACACACGATGGATATGGCATAGTGAATTGGACAT
Organism: Phtheirospermum japonicum; assembly: GCA_014905375.1. Classification (NCBI taxonomy): domain Eukaryota; kingdom Viridiplantae; phylum Streptophyta; class Magnoliopsida; order Lamiales; family Orobanchaceae; genus Phtheirospermum; species Phtheirospermum japonicum. The sequence continues at coordinate 446,805 of BMAC01000693.1, read as the reverse complement.
GCCAGATGTATCCCAGACTAAAAATGCCCTAAATGAAGACGTTGATGAAGAAATGTATGATAGATTAGAAGAGATGATTAATGATGTTGGAGTAGAGGCATTTGAGAAAGTACATGCAAATAAGATTTACGATGCCTTGTCAGCCGATGCTGATAAACCTCTTTAACCGAGATGTAAAACCTATTTCCGATTGTCTGCATTAAGTTGAAGGCGAAGCATGGGTTGAGCGATAAGTGTTTTACTGAGTTGCTTGGCTTGTTAAAGGGGATGCTTCCAAAGGATAATGAATTGCCAGAATCTAACTACGAAGCGAAGAAGATTTTGTGTCCTCTAGGCCTAGGGTATAAGAAGATTCATGCATGTCCTAATGATTGCATTCTTTAAAGAAGAAATTACAAAAATTTGCACGAGTGTCCAAAATGTGGAACTTCACGTGACAAGAAGACTAACGATGATGATGCTATTTTGGATGGTGGTAAAAATAAAACCCCATCGAAGGTTTTATGGTATCTTCCAATAATACCAAGATTCAGATGCTTGTTTGCGAGTCCAACCGAGGCTAAGAACTTAAGATGGCATGCCGATGAGAAAATCGATGATGGAAGACTTCGACATCGAGTGATTCGCCTCAATGGAAGAAGATGGACCAATTATATCCTTGTTTCAGCAACGAGCCAAGAAACCTAAGGCTGGGACTGTGTACGGATGGGATGAATCCATTCGGTAATCTGAGTAGCCAACACAGTTCATGGCCAATTCTACTTGTAATTTACAACCTTTATCCATTAATGTGCATGAAACGCAAATACATTATGTTGTTTATGATGATTTCGGGCCCAAAAAAACCCATAAATGACATAGATGTATACTTTCAGCCATTGTTGGAGGACTTGAAAAAGTTGTTCGTGGAAGGCGTTGATGTGTACGATGCATACAGAAAAGAAACCTTCAAGATGCGGGCGATGATCTTCTGTTCGATTAATGACTTCCCAGCATATATCAACTTGTCTGAGTATTGTAATAAGGGCCATAAAGCATGTCCCATATGTGGAGAGCACACTGATTTTCATCAGCTTGAGCATGGCAAGAAGACAATGTACCTTGGTCATCAAAAATGGCTTGAATCAACCAATCCATATCGTCAATTGAGGAAAGCTTTCAACGGCAAAAAAGAGGAAGAAAAAGCTCCAGAGACATTAACTCCTGAGCAAGTCTATGACCATGTGAAAGAAATTAACGTGATATTTGGAAGACACAAAAGAAAAATCCAGTCAAAAAATGCTTATGGAAAAAGAGATCGGTTTTTTTCGAGCTTCCATATTGGAAGAGTCTTCAGGTGAAGCATTGTATTGATGTGATGCATTTGGAGAAGAATGTGTCAGATAGTCTTCTAGGAACACTTCTCAATATAAAAGGTAAGACTAAAGATAGTGTGAATGCACGAAAGGACACAGTTGTCATGGGAATACGAAGGGATTTAGCTCCAGTATCTCACGGTAAGAGGATTTACTTACCACAAGCTTGTTACACATTATCGAAAAGTGAAAAAAAGATTTTATGTGAATAATTGCGTGGTGTTAAAGTGCCTCGGGGATTTTGTTCTAATGTGAAGAGGCTGGTGTCGATGAAAGATTTGAAATTGCTAGGATTGAAGTCTCATGACCATCATGTGTTGATGCAACAACTATTACCGATTGCTATTCGAGGTATTTTGCCGAAAAAAGTGAGAAGCACATTAAGCAGATTGTGTTTCTTCTTTACTGCTATATGTAGTAAGGTCATCGATCCTCAAGTMTTGGATGATTTGGAGAAGGACGCTGCAACTATCTTGTGTCAACTTGAAATGTATTTTCCACCCACTTTTTTGACATAATGGTGCATTTGATCATTCATCTAGTGAGTGAGATAAGYGAATGTGGCCCGGTGCATTTAAGGTGGATGTATCCGTTTTAGCGATATATTAATACTCTTCATGCGTATATATTATAAACCTGATATCTCTTCCGAATTATTGGAGTTTCCACTAAACTAACAATGATTCTCTACCAGTATAATCCACAAAGATTTTATACCAACTAATAACAACTAATATAGATGTCGAATTCTATCTATTCGATATCTGTTCTTGAAGCCATCACATGAAAAAAGGGAAAAATAAAAAACAATACAAAAACTAGATGGAAGCTGAACTAAATTCGACCTGAAGCCTCTATAGTTGAACGTTACGTTGCAGAAGAGGCCATTGAGTTTTGTAGTCAATATTTGTCCAAAAGATAATTTGTTGGTCATCCAAAATCTCGCCATGAAGGTAGAATTCTTGGTAAGGGAACACTTGGGGGGAAATTGTAGAATGTTGATCGTGTATAAGTGTTATAAGCACATTTAAACATTATGAATAAAAATCTTGAAATCCTTCCTTATTTAGATGCACATAAGGCGTTGATAAAGGAACAAAACCCTCGGAAAATTGAAATGTGGTTGGTGAATGAGCACAACAATACTTTCTTGTCTTGGTTGAAGGGACAAGTTATGAATGATGTTTCTACATCTGATTTAGTTAGATGGTTAGCTAGTGGTACCAATTTTGACGTCTTGTCATGGCAAGGGTACGACATAAATGGGTATTCCTTCTACACGAGTGCTTCCTTGCATCTATCTATGAGTAAGAAGTTTCTTTAATTAATAATTTGGATATTTCTTTTTCTAATAATTTATGTCTTGTTTCATATTTTGTAGGACTCATTTGTAGTTGATGGTTCTTTGCCCCAAGTACAATTATGTGGCCTTGTTTTGCTGTTTCCAAAGAAAACCAAAGCATAATATTTCCTCTAAGATTGAGACGTATGTTTTCTTTATAATTTTCTTTGCATTAGTTTTATTTGTTATTTACTTGATGCTTTTCTAATTTATTTTGATATAGAGCATTCAATGCATACCAATTAATGAAAGGGACGCACTCACGACAATTCAAGAATCTTGAGCGGGTTATCCAAATGTAATTTATGTTGATGTATAGCAAACTTTAAGATTCGAAAAAATGTTTGAAATGCAGCCTAAAGCGTTTGTGTCTACATCAAATTATGTTGATTTATATGTTGAATAATAATTGATTTATTTACTTATTTCCAGTGTTGCAAACAAGGTGAGGCTGATGAATGCGGGCTCTTTGTTATGCGACATATGCTTGCGATCATCAAATTAGATATATTTGACTCATTCAAAAATGTAATTTTAATAAATCAAATTATTATCATTTTGTTGTAGAAGTAGAACCGTATCCCAGTCAACTTGCATTAATTCAAAACTTGTCAATTGATATCTTGGGATGAGTTGCGCGTATTGCGTGAGTTGTGCGTGTTGCCTGAATTATGTGTATTGCGCCCAGGTATTCAATATGGAGGGACCTTATTCGGACGATGACATTGATGTAGTTCGTAGACGTTGGGCTGAGTGTTTTCTAGAGGTCATTACTTGAGGGTGCCCACTACATTTTAATTTGGTTTCAAGAATAAATATCTATGATGAAACCTTTTTTTGTATGTGATTTGTAGTGGTTGTTTTTTTGAACACTTGATGAATATTGTGATTTTTTGTTTTTGTTTTTTTGGGGTGCTTTGAAGGGATTGAGATGTTCTATTTGGTGAAGTATATTTTCAATGAGTATTTGGTGTTTTTAATAATATTGTATATTTGATATTTTACTTTCGGGAAAAGACGTTATAAAAGTGAGTTTATACTAGAACGTATACTAAAAATGATATTTTAGAAGTCAAAACTTTCCAGAACGTATAATCAAAAATACTGTTCTGGTATGTGACACTTTCCAGAACGGTTTCGTGAAAAATCGATCTGGAAATTATAACTTTCTATAATGTTATTTATAAAATACCATTCTGGAAAGTTATACTTTCCAGATCGTAATTTATAAAAGTGGAAAATATTCTTTGCCACCTGTACTTGTAGCGGTTTTATGGTTTGTAACCTAATGCTTTTTTTTGTTGTTATTAACAACTCAAAGTATGTGGGTTTTGCTCTTTGCAACCTTCAGGCTAATTTTCATTCAAAAAAATGGTTGAATCGAAGAACTTAAACCTCATGACTCATCACCAATTATTATGTTGGGCAATATTTTCATGTTTTTAGAATGAGTCATGAGGTTCACGTGCTTCGATTCAACAATTTTTTGAATGAAAAATAGGCTGAAGGTTGCAAAGAGCGAAACCCGCATACTTTGAGTTGTTAATAACAACAATAAAACATTAGGTTGCAAACCATAAAAACGCTACAAGTACAGGTGGCAAAGAGTTTTTTTCCCTTTATAAAATCCCGTTCTGGAAAGTAAAACTTTCCAGATCATTATTTTCAAATACCGTTATGGAAAGTAAAAATTACTAGAACAGTTTTTTGAAAAACCCATCTGGAAAGTTTTACTTTCCATAACGATATTTTAAAAATAACGATCTCAAAAGTTGTACTTTCCATAACGGTTTTTTCAAAACCGATCTGGAAAGTTATACTTTGCAGAATGGTATTTTTTAAGTAACGATCTGGAAAGTGCAACTTTCCAAAATGGTTTTTGAAAAACCGATCTAGAAAGTATAACTTTCTAGAACGTCTTTTCTAATAACCGTTCTGGAAAGTGGCGGATCAACATGGGATGGTACCATTCTAGAATAGAAAAACTTGTTTCTAGAACGCCATTTTTTTACCCTTCTAGAAAGTCTGTCAATCTAGAATGGTAAAAAAAGGCGTTCTGGAAAGTACATACTTTCTAGAACTATCTCACTACAGAAGGCACAGAAAAGCATTCTGGATAGGCAAAATTACCCTTCTGGATATTAAGTTTCTGCACTAGTGCTTATCTCAAATGATCAAACTTTGGGAATTTATTGCATAAGTACTTCTCATCTTCCCAGGTTGTATTTTCAGTTTCACAATTGCACCACTTAATTAAGAATTGTTGTACTTCTTCCCTTTTCAACGAACCAACCACTGACCAATTCATTCCTCAGGTGTGATTAGGGTTTTTCCATCATCATCCATAATTAGAAGGTCTGGATTAGAAAGTGGTGGCACGGTGGAGCTGGGTTTCTTTTTTAGGAGCGAAACATGGAAAACCAGATGGATCTTGGCTCCTGTTGGAAGTCGCAAATGGTAAGCTACTTGTCTAACACGCTCTATGACCCAAAATGGTCCGTAATATCTTACTGATAGTTTTAAATTCTTTCTAAGTGCTACTGAATTAAGCCTGAAAGGCTGAAGATTTAGGTACACCCAGTCTTCCACTTCAAAACATTTGTATGTCCTTTTCTTATCTGCAAAAGATTTCATTCGTTGTTGTGCTTGTGGTAGATTTTGTATGAGATCTTGTGTTAATTATTTTCTTTATTGCTGTGTCATGACTTTGTGTGCTGGTGAGTGTCTCCAAAAAGGTAGAAGGGGTTTGGCACCCTGTTTTGCATGTAATTGTGGTGTTTTTCTCATGTTTTTAATTAGAGTTTAATGTTGTCTATAGTAGGTTTGAGTCGAGTTCATTAGGTCGATAGGTTATTTTCATGTTTTATTGTTGTGAGCTTTATATATACGATATTGGTGAAATTTGCGGGATTCTTGAGTTTTTATGTTTAAAATTCTTATTTCGTAGGTGGATTAATGAATTAGATTCGCACCAAGACGTGCAAGCATGCGCCTAGGTTAGAGCCAAGGCAATGAGGCCCAAAATTCATGCCAAAATTAGATTACCAAGCTAAAAGCAGTCCAAATCGACTAACATGCTAGATCGACCGAGAACAACCCAAATTTAATACTCACTAAAGGCTGGGACGTTGGAGCTGTAGGGCAGTTAATCGACTGCCAACCTGTCAATCGACTGAAAAGCCTGTCGACCGATTGCATCGCAGGACACTTCGGGATTTTTTGTATTTTTTAAGATTTTGCCCCTGCAAAACTCTATATAAGCCCCACATCTTTCCCCAAAGAAGGAATACAATCTCCTCCCAACTCTTGCATGGGTTTGGGATTTATTTTCTCTCTCTAGTTTTTAGATTTAATTTCTCTCTCTAGATTTTAAATTTAATTTCAATCTTCTCCTTAGGTTTGTAATCTCAAGAAGAATTCAAGTCATCACTTGGATTTTATTTTTATTGTAATTTCATTCAAGCTTTTGGATTCTCTTTCTTAATTCAAGTAAGTTTTTCATTATTTTCTTCCTTAATCTTCAATTTCAAGCTTGTTCTTCAATTTATGAATTTTGCCTTAGCTCATAGATTTGTTGTTAGATTTGTGATTTGGTTTATGGAATATAGGTGAGTGTCACACCTTGATCATAGATCGGGTCTTGGATCATTTTTATTTCAAGTATTTCATATGATTTATTTGCATGCATGGTTTTAGGTTGAATCCTAGATCTACTTATTGTTTCTTGTTATTTTTCCAAAGATTTAAACTTTCACGTCAACTTTTATTGCTCTTTCTATTGGTGCTTTCGATTTTCATTGGTCTTCTTTATTTACAATTTTATGATCATGCATGCATAGTTGTACTTTAAGTTTTCATGATTGTGCCTTGTTGTTTCCTTACTTTTTATTACTTTTTTGATTATTGCTTGCAATTCCAGTACGACATACGCACGAGTCATCCAAAATACTTGTTTTACGTTTATAGATAGTCACAGTCTTAGTTTATTTTCGTAATTTTTCATTTATTTTCACTTTCCTTTAATTTCTCAAGCTAGAAACTCATTGATCCCTACGAATAATCGAATTCCGATAATATCAAGCCACCCGAACCTTATATATACTAAAAACCATAAAAAAATGACGCTAGTGAGACTCGGCTTGGTTAAGGTTTTCGACTTGCTTGTAGTTTCTTTGTGTTTCTAGCTTTCTTTTGTATTTGACCTTTTCCTTTAGTGTATGCAAGTCAGTTCACACATGAGCCTACCCCAAGGTAACACATACATTTCCAATCCTTATGACAACGGGGGCAACATTCCTAAATGGGAGGGCATGGTGAAAACCATCTTGGGAGTGGGATGATTTATAATGGTTTTGGCAATGTGGGAGAGCATGGTGAAAACCATGTTTCCAATGGTGCAATCGACTATGGTCAACCCAACATGGGAGGGCATGGTGCAAACCATGTTGGGTCTAGCGGCTTCATGGGTACGAATGGTCCATATGGTGGTTATGATGCTCCTAATCAATTCCCATATATGTATAATGGAGGTTTTGTTAGTCCGAATGGGAATGTTCGTGGCCAAAATCCGAATCTCAGTCCGTATGGAGGTTATGGTGTTCCCAATCATTGTCTGAATATGTATAATGGTGGGTTTTTGAGTCCAAATGGGAACATTGATGGCCAATATCCGAATCTCGGCCCGTATGGAGGTCCTCATACTTACAATTTCAATCATGCTCCGATTGGTGCCAATAATAATGCTCAAAATCCCGATCCGTATGCGTTGTTTGGAGGTGTGTTCCCCCCCCCCCATATTCACTATGAGAGAGGTTAACAAACCCTTTGTGGGGGCGACTATTTCATCTTGCGTATCCCTTACTCCTAAGCGAAAATCTTCTCGACCGATGTATTATAGTGCTAATGAAGTGAGTGGAGTTTCTTCCTCTAGGGAGCTTAAGCTGGAAAAGAAAATAGCGGTTATGGAGGCTTCAATTGCTAAGTTATCTAGCCCAAACTCGATTCCTCCATGTGCAACGTATGGAATGTTTGGTCACGATACCACGTCTTGTCCTTCAAATACACTACAAAAAAAGTGACTTTATGTAACACCAAGAAAGTGTTATTTTATAGACAAAAAGTGTTACTATTGATAATAGGTAACATTTTGATTGTGCTACAGTTGCCCGTGCTACCTTAAATTTTAACTAACACTTTTATGGACTTTAGTATCACTTTTATTAAGTGTTACATTTAAAATTTCAATCGTAACACTACTAAGTAGCATTTTATAAGTGTTACATATAATTTTTGGGTAACACTTTTTCTACAAAATGTATCACTTTCTATGTAGTAATTTTCAACTTATGGTAACATTTTATCCATCAATCGTATCACTTTAAATCTATACATGTATCACTTTTTATGTAGTAATTTTCAACTTATGGTAACATTTTATCCATCAATCGTATCACTTTAAATCTATCAATAATGATATGTAATCGTATCACTTTCTAGAACGATTATTTTACCAATTCTAGAAAGTTTATTACCTGTTCTAGAAAGTCATCTCTCCGGTCATAGGAAATTTTTAGAACGGATTTTAAAAAACTCGTTCTGAAAAGTCTATTTTCTAGAACGGGTGTAAAAAAGGTTACCTTGTAGAAACTTTAAAAAAAATAAAAAAAAAAATGAAATGAAAACAGGAATAAACCAAAATCACGAATAATAAATATTGTGAATATATTAATTATATCACCAAAAAATACACCAAAATTCAATAAAATCTAACAAACTATAACTAATATTAATATAATAAAAAAATTTATTCAACTGTATGAAATCCAATACAACGAATGGAAATCTTTTGAACTCATTTCACAAGGTTGTCAAGTCACTGTGCCATTTGTTTATCACCAAGTGTAACGACAACCAATGACTGCAAAATGACGAATGGAAATCAGAGAAAAATATACAGGAATAAGAGGATTTTGAACGTAAGGCTAGTGGAACCAGCTGTAGAGTGCTGAGTAACAAAGTCATATTATTTTACTTTAGAACTGATGCACAACACAACTCAACACAACTGCTCATATTATGCCTAACATAAATACAAGATAATAACTACAATTGAAAAGAAAAAAAAAAGCAGATAAGACGCAAGAAGCATACATAACTAAGATAATCCCCTACAATAAGGTATCAAGATCCCATCATCCTTGAGAAGTGAGCGCATTTAGGGTGTGACAACATAAGTTGCAATGACTGAAAATGCAAATGGAGTAATGATCTATTTTAAGTTCTTACAACAAGTAAAAATAACCAGACCTGGGTTTCACCACGTGTAAAAAGAACACTTCCATTTGCTCGAGGAAGTAATCCACATCGTAAGTTAATAGATCGTAATTCCTCAGTTCTGTCATCACTTCTTTTTCCTCCCTAGTAAACAAGAATATGAAAACGCAGCAAAATCGTTGATTAGTACTAAGCATCATGAAACTATTATTGATATTATTATAAACAAGATCCCATTTATAACCATGGCTTCATCCAAAAATGAACATGGGTCAAGAATAACACCTAACATATAGAATAAAAGGTTGATTTTATCTCTTTTACTTTACCTCTTGAACTAACATAAGTATATCATGGTAGGAAGAGAGATAGAAACATGACAACACACAACAACAAATAGGCAAAAGGCCAGGGGCTAGGAGATATTTTATAAAATATATTTGATTTTATATATAGTGAGTAAAAAACAACCATGTGGATAAATTATTTATGTATTGAGCGTATTATCACACTTCAAAACTTACCAAATTGGGAGTCTGAAAATTCATGAATGCCCCCTCCAGACTGCAACATTTAGATGTTAATCAGAAGCAGTTTGGAGCTTTAAAACGTTCCTTCAGAAATAATTATTACTGTTCACCTTGACATAAAAGTATGCTCATACATTAGGCTTACTTTTGAAACTCAGCTCATGTTCAGTCATTTGAATTGATAAATAAGCATTATGATAATGCCAATTAAATCAAACTTTTCGGTCCAAGAAATATTGACCTGAACTCTTCCACTTGTTGGTTTAAAACCATCATCAGGATCTTCAATTATCACACGAACTGCTACACAATGGCCTTTTGGCCTCGTTGACTCTGCTTTCTCAAAATCAAATGGAGTAGCAATAAAAAACTAGACGTTTTCCTCCAAGCATCATATCCTCCACCATGATTCATTCCATAAAATAGACGTATCTCTGTCAGCACAATAAAAAACTATCAATAACCACAATTGGCACAAAAAGGTTCAGATAATACGAATTCTAAAAGAGACCTAGAATTGAGCACAGAGGGATACCCATCCCAACTGCAACTTGTGCTGCAGGTATATTCATCTCAGCTATCCACTCTGTGACTGAGAGGATTAAAAGGGAACAACCTGAAGCTCTTCTGGGCTACTTTCATCTAAGATCACACCAAGCAACCGACATGTTACCTACAACAATTAATTTACACACAAAGAAATGAATTTTGATATCCATTTGCCGAAATTGATAGAATAGCAAAATAGGATTATTACCTTTCTTCCTTCACAAAACATTTGCCTTACTATTTGGCCGAGAGTTGGCTGCAAAACATTGGTTTATTTAATTAAAAGTCGAATCATTTTAAACAAAAATATATAATATGATAAATTCGAGCAATAATTATCAACCTTTACTGGCTGAAAGAACTCATCGATCACATTATGGGTTCCAGAATCTTCTAGATGAATGCTAACCTCTGAGGATGCATCGTTCACGCTTGCACGATTACTAACACCGAAACTACTACCTGACGGTGCCTGCCTCTTAAATTGTCTTCTCTGAGGACCTCTAGGTGCTCGTAATAGTCTCCAAGTAAAAACTATTGCCAATGCTAGACTTGCTATGGCCCCAAAGGACCGTGTATCCTACAATTTATTCAATAAAATTAACTATAATTTAGCTCTATAATATTTTATATGCCAAGATGAACGTATAACAATGAAATATTATCGAGAACAACAAAAACAAGATTAAACCTTACATTTCGAGACATACACATAATTCAATTGAAATTATTTTAAACTTCTATAGCCGATTTTGGAGTACGTAGATATAAACATCACAAAAGAAACATCAAAATGCTAGTGCAAAAGTTAAAAAAGAGAAGCAAAACTTATCGCATAACACAGAGACGAACCATGTTGCCTAAAAGTTATCTCACTCATCCATGTTCTTAATTTCATCATGCTTCATAGAAAACCTCGTATCTCTGCCCATCACAACTTGAACCACCATTTGTAAAACGTAAAACTAGACAGCTTCGATAGTTCAAAGAATGCAATCAAATGACCATAGATGTGATGTGAGAGTAAATGTAATTCATTTTGAACCATGGATGAGTTAGTTAACTCTCACATTGCATCTAAGGGGTTTAGGTTTCGAGCATCTCACCTTTCGATCCAACCCTAGATTGTGGATTTTGCACCAGTCTACGGATATTCCGATGAAGTTTCCAGCTTCAAACAACTCAGGGGGTAAAATGACACTCTCGTATGGGCCAACCTGTTGAAAACTAATATGAGTGGAGCCGATTCACAATGCTCTCATAATAAGATCGTTAGTGAGATCGCCAGAAGTATTAATAGCGAGATCGCCCTACACACTCTTAATACATAGCCTGAAACTCTCAATATTTAGGTTCGATTGTTCGTACCTTTGAATAATTGTATTCACGAACTCCGAGAATTCTTCGAATTTTGAATCTCCGCGATATCCATTGAAACTTCTTTCGTCCAAGTCGAGGTTTGGGCTAGTTAACCAGGCACTGTACCAGTATTTGGAAAGAGTGGTTGTTCCGGCAGCCTCGCCTGCGGTGAGAAAAGATGATTACGGGTTCTGGTAATTGAAATTCGCCATTGATGGATTCGATTTGTCTGCGTTTCCCCATCATTGGAAACCCTATAAAGAGGGTTTAGGTTGATCATACCTGCATCTATTTAGTAAGGGTTTGTCAATAGGGATGAAGAGCCCTAAAACTCCTCAATCATCCCTAAATCTAAACTTGGGGAAATAATTGTGTTTTGTGGTAATTAACTGTCAGGGAGTGAAAAATAGATATGGATACGTGGGAATTTTTGGCTCCAAAATATTTTGGTTGAGGGCGACAAATAGAAATGGATTTCGCAGGAACGCGGGTGATTTTTGTTCTTCGCTCCTGAAAAATCTCACGATCTATGTTTGTTTGTTTTTTTTCCTTCACTTAAGATAAATATGGGGTTTTTCTATCAATAATAAACATAACCAATAATATTTTATTTTATCTTGATGATTTCTCGTTCATTAGAATTAAACCAAAAAATGAAAAAAAAAATATATACATGAAAATGATAAATAGTCCCAAGGTTGTTAGATAAAAATAAATGATAATTAATAGAGTTCCAAGAAAATTAAAATCAAGTCATAATATAAACATAGCATAATATATATAATAAAAACTAAATGAATTTACAAATACAAAATCCATATTAAATATTAAAAAAATGATATTGAAACATAAAAAGTGTTACTTAAATTGTTATTGAATTAAAGTGATACAAATTTATGTTACAAAAAAAAATTAACAAAAAAATGTGTTACTTAAAAAGTGTTACCTAATTTAAAGTGTTACATAGAAGTGTTACATAAATGTTACATATATATTATAATATAAAAAGTATTACAAGCATGTGTTACAAAAAGTACCTAATATAAAAGTGTTACAATTTGGTGTTACTATAGGTCACTTTTTTTGTAGTGATACCTCGTTCAATATGCCGATGCTTCATTTGAAGGAAGTGTATGGGGGTCATGGGTATCAAGCGGGACCCGGTTGTGCTAGAACATCTTTTGCTCACCCGCCAACTCATAATCCTCCTTCTCATCCAAGCAACTGCATGGATCCAAATTTTAGTTATTCCAATACAAATGCGGGTGTTACTCCTCAAGTGGGCCCGTCTCGTCCGCCGATTCCGGTGAGTACTCCTACTCCACCTTTCGATCCGAATCTCTTGGTCATTATACGACAAATGCAATCTTGTCCCGTTACGTCGACCTCGTTCGATGCTAAGTTCAATGCTCTTGCGCTATGACCAATGGGTTAAACACTAACATGGGGCAACTAGCAAGCTATGTCAATATGCTAAATCAAGATAACGCGGTCGCAGTCCTTGAAAGTGGTGGGCTGATTGATAATAAGGTTGTGGCGCCTCCAAATGGGAGGTGGTTTCTATTCTGCACTACTGCGAACAACTATTTAAAGGCGGTTATTTTTTAGTCTTAACGGCGGTTTTGGAACCGTCCTTAAATCCACCGCCGTAAATTTTTACGGCGGTTGTTCTAAAACCGCCGTAGAAAGTGAGGCTTTTTACGGCGGTTTTTCTTGAACCGGCATAGAAAGTGTTACTTTTACGGCGGTTTAAGAACCACCGTAAAAAACAACGGCTGTGGATTCTACGGCGGTTCTTTAGAAATGCCTTCTAGAAAGTCTGTTTTCAGAAAAAAAATATTTTACGGCGGTTCTTAAAAAATACCTTCTAGAAAGGATATTTTCCAGAACGAACATTAAAAACCACCTTCTAGAAAGAAGTAAAAAAATTTAAAAGAAAAAAGCCATTGCCACTAGATTAGTCTTGATCCATAACTAAAAAATAAATCATCACCATAAAACAAAGCAGAAAATAAAACTCAAAATGCCTCAAGGCATTAAAACAAAGAATTCCTTCTATTACACTTAGATAATCCAAAATCCAAAATAAAATAAGAAGAACTCAAATCTTTATGACAAGGAAAATAAAATTGGTTTTTTGCAGTAATAGCAATAGAAAAGTTCAAAGCGCACAAGTCACTTGCTGGCGTTTAAAAAACCACCAAATGCCTTACTGCCAACTTAACCAATTTATAGTTACAAATTTTAGATACTCAAAATTCACTCTTCCAACTCTAACCTCAATATTCTTTTAACAATTCATTTCAGTCGAAAAGTGTAATTAACCTCTGCTTCAAGTCATTGCTGCTGCTCGTATATCAGCATATATGCCCCAGAGAACCAGTAAAATTTAGGAACTCGTAATATATCCGTATTTATATCTCTACTTATGCTCACACACACAAACACAATTCTCTTCAAGTAATGAACGCGAATACTAACCAGCAAACCAAGATCCGAAGCAGAAGAAAGAGTCTTTTCATCATATTCCAGAGCTTCCTCAAACTCAGCTTTATCAAGAAGTTATGGGGGAACAGGAAAATATATATATATATATATATATATATATATATATATATATATATATATATATATATATATATATATATATATGTATGTATATGGGCTAAACCAGATCGTTTTTTTATTGTAAACTTGCAGCAATGATCTTTTTATTTATTTTATTTTGGGCTAAAATGCACCTTCCAATAAATACCTGGATTTCCAGAATAAGTTCTCCTCAAAGGTAAAGTAATAGGGTAGTTACTATGATGGTAATCCTGCAGAAACATCGAAAGCTTAATACGGTTAGCCTGAAAAAAGCTGCAGCGCCTTTTTTTTTTTAAGAGGAAGAAGGAGGAGGGGGAGGAGAAGAAGAACGGGGAGAGAATCAAATATTATTATCCAAGGATCTTTATATTCTCTTTTCTTCTTCTTGTTGGTAATTTCGGAACCAGTTGACATATAAGTAACATGTTTTTGCATGTCGTACTCGTCAAGATTCTCTTTCGAGATGGTGGCATGGTGTTTTCTGTCATCAATCTGCATGGCATCGATAGTCTCTTTCGAGCTGGATGTGCCTTTTCTGTCATCAGTGTTTTCCTTTTGCTTGCCAAAGGTCTGTATGGAACTAGTCGACACAGCGCCATGTGAAAATGCAACTTGTAATGGAGCTGCAGTTTCAATTCTATTTATGAGTTTGATGCTACTTACAAAAAAAATTAAATTTCAAATACCCCATGAGGTTTATTTTATTTCACAAATAAAGAATTCTAGTTTTCTCTATCAATACCTGTCAACCATTATGCTTGTACATTTTACAAACAATATTATCAAAAAAAATGAAATAATCGACACTTGTACCAATTCACAAAATAAAGGAAAAGAAAAGGAGATTACACTTGTTCTCGGTTTTCATTCGTCGCCTTGTCTGAGACTCCTACAGATTGAAAAATTAATAGGCGTAAGAAACTTGCAATACAATACGCATTTCAACGAGGAATATATTGAAAAAATTGTACTACTTGAAATTTTGATCGTTTTCAAAATACGAAAAAAATCCACTTACCGAGAAAAAGACAACAATATTCATGAGAGGGCTTAAAGCTGCTTTTCTTGATCCTAAACATATGTTCCAACAATATCATGAAATGAAGTGGGAAAAACAATATGTTACTATTACTACTTTTTTATTTTGTTAAAGATGAATTATTTTCTGAAATTCACCCTTTAATAAAGTCCATTGAGATATGAGTCCAGGCCTGATGAGGAATGGGCAGGGGCTGAAGGAACCCATGGAAGGAACCACTCTCAGCCTTACTTTTGGGACATACTTCACATTATTTAACCCAATCCTCCACTTCCTCTTCATTTAGGGCCAATAAAACACCCTACCAACCCTCTTGTATGTACCCAGAATACTAGAATGCCCACCATAGGCTAAATTATGCATCTCAGATAGAATGGTGTTCCTGAGAGTGGAAACATTACCCACCCCTATTTTTCCATTGTACCTAATGATTCCCTCTGTAGCTCAAATCCAGGGTATGACTGGGGTCCATAGACTTAGATGTTAGGATTTTTGTAAAGAAAGGATCATCTGAGTAACTATCAGATACCTGTTGTACCCATGCAGATGTGACAGTGGATGTGACATAGCTAACTGCCACAGAAGCTTGCTGCCTAGGTAAAGTATCTCCTACCTTGTTCTCTGCCCCTTTTTTTGTATTGAATCTCATAGTTAAGCCCTATTAATTTAGTAATCCACTTTTGCTGCATGAGATTCATGATTCTCCAGTCTAATAGGTGCTTGAGTGCATGTTGGTCTGTTTTAAAAATGAATTTATATCCCTGTAAATAATGCCTACATTTTTTGAATTGCCATCAACACAACCATAAATTCTCTCTCATATATTGACAGTCCCTGATTCCTCATACATAAGGCCTTGCTCATGTAAGATATTGGTCTGCCTTCTTGCATTAAAACAACACCTAACCCAATTCCACTAGCATCTGTCTCCAAGATGAAAGGCTTGGAGAAATCTGGTAAAGCTAGCACAGGGCTTGTTACCATTGCTTCCTTGAGACTATTGAAAGCAGCATCAGCTTCCTCAGACCATGAGAATCTTTCTTTTTTGAGCAGGCTGGTAAGTGGTTTGCTCAATAGCCCATAACCTTGCACAAATCTCCTGTAATAACCTATGAGTCCCAAAAACCCTCTAAGTTGCTTGACATTAGTGGGCCTTGGCCTTTGTACTATACTAGAGATCTTGCAAGGATCAGTAGCCACCCCATTCTTAGATATGATATGGCCCAAGTACTCAATCTGCTTCTGTCCAAAGTGACAATTACTCTTTTTTGCAAAGAGGGAGTGTTTCCTCAGTAAGCACTAGTGCAAAAACTGCATTCTAAAACAGAACATCCTGGTGCATCCAGAAGGGTATTTAAAATACTGTTTTGGACTAGACTTTCTAGAACAATATTTGAAAATTACCGTTATGGATAGATGATTTTCCAGAACGTTATTCAAATACCGTTCTGGAAAGTAGACATTCAAGAACGGTTACGGAAAAACCGTTCTGGATTATGTGTCGATCCAGAACGGTATTCAGATAACGTTCTGGAATATGTGCATTCCAGAACGGTATTATTAAAACCGTTCTGGATTGTCGTACATTCCAGAACGGAATTTTAATACCGTTCTCGAATGTACGACAATCCAGAACGATTTTACGAAAACCGTTCTAGAAAGTCTTTTCAAAATTTAATACCGCCTGAATGAAAATTTTT
>BMAC01000693.1:380756-423387 GCA_014905375.1 Phtheirospermum japonicum | reverse complement strand
TTGTATGTGAATTGTGGTGATTGTTGTCTTGAACACTTGATGAATAGTGTGGTTTTTTTTTGTTGTTTTGGGGTGCTTTGAATGGATTGATATATTGTAGTTGGTGTTTTGGATGCTTTGACTGGATTGATGAATATTGTAGTTGGTGTTTTGGGTGCTTTGAATGGAATGATGAATAGTTTAGTATAATTTTCGATTGAGATTTGGTGTTTTTAATATTCTATGTATAATTTTACATTTGGGAAAGACGAATCGTAAAAACAGGGTTGATTATAAAAAACCATTCCAGATCGTTCTTTATAAAAACCGTTCTGGAATGTACCACTTTCCAGAACGGTATTTTCACAAAACCGATCTGGTAAGTACTACTTCCAGAACGGTATTTATAAATATTGTTCTGGAAAGTTGTACATTCCAGATCGGTATTTATAAAAACCGTTCTGGAAAGTGGAACATTCCAGATCGGTTTCTTACAAATACCGTTTGGGAATGTCCAACTTTCCAGAACGGTATTTATGAAAAACCGTTCTGGAATGTTCCACTTTCCAGAACGGTATTTGTAAAAACCGTTCTGGTAAGTACTACGTTCCAGAATGGTATTTTTATAAAACCGTTCTGGAATGTACAACTTTCCAGAACGGTTGTTGTAAATACCGATCTGGATGTACAACTTTCCAAAACGGTATTTGTAAAATACCGATCTGGAAAGTACTGCTTACCAGAACGGTTTTTACAAATACCGTTCTGGAATGTCCAACATTGCAGAACGGTATTTGTAAAAACCGTTCTGGTAAGCAGTATTTTCCAGATCGGTATTTTCACAAAACCGATCTGGTAAGTACTACTTCCAGAACAGTATTTGTAAAATACCGATCTGGAAAGTGGAAGATAAGTATAGGATGGTACCATTCTAAAATAGAAAAATTATTTTCTAAAACAGTTTTTTTTACCCTTCTAGAAAGTCTGCCAATCCAGAAGGGTAAAAAAATGCGTTCTGGAAAGTCTGCCAATCCAGAACTATGTCACTACAGAAGGTACAGAAATGCGTTTTGGATAGGCAGAATTACCCTTCTGGATATGCAGTTTCTGCACTAGTGAAGTATAAGACGACATTCACATCTCTATAGTGGTCCCCTTTTGTCTTGCTGTAGATGAGGATATCATCAAAGAAGACAAGAACTGACCTCCTCAACATAGGTTTAAAGACTTGGTTCATTAGTGACTGGAAGGTTGCTGGTGCATTCCTGATCCGAACTTTTGTTTTTCAAAATTAAAATCCAAGTTAAACCATGCGCGTCTACGTTTGAAAACAAGTTAGTTTGCCCGCAAGAGCATGGGGTCACTTGTAGATTGACAAGTTAAATCAGGTCGATTCTCTCGAAGAATGGAAATACGAAGTCAACGATATTTATTATTAATAAAAACATAAGTTCTAATTTTAAACACATGATCAAAGGGGGTTTTGTTCCAAAAACTTCCAAAGAAAATAATTTATGAAAACTTGATGCACCTATCTTTCTTTGAGGGTGTCAACCTCTTCGAAAGAGTAGCTTAATTGATTCACCAACTCAATAATTAACTATTCTAACTAAAGACCGTTCCACCAAATATCATTCAAACAATTCATCAAACAATTGATATGCATTTTCTAAATATTATCCAAACATAATTCTAATTAAAACTAACACACCAAGTTATCCTAATCGGAATAATACGAATCCACTAATTATCATAAAATAATCCATCACCCAATCGTTCATAAAACTTAACCATAAACGAATCACAAGGAACATCCAAACATGATATCAAAAGATTATTATCTAACATTAATCACCAAACTAATTAATGAGATAAAGTTTAGAGTTTACTAAATTGTGAGAAAACTCAATCACGATACTACGATGATTCCTTGCCAAATCCAGCTATTCCTGTGAATGAAATGAATTTCGCTGAATCCGGGAAGCTTGTCATGAACCTTCGTCTCCAGCGGTTATCACGAACCAATCGAACTTCTAAATGAATTTGTCGTAAGGGCTATAAGTCAAAGATTGAGAAAGTTGTCAATTCTCTCTTCCAATGTATATGATCCAGTCTAGGGATAAAAGGATGGGTAACTGAAGAACCCCGAAAATCTGCATTTGTAACGTATGAGTCTGATCGGATTGTTCATGAGTCTGATCGGATGAAAGTTTCTGTCTTCTTGTCTGGTCGGACATAGCATCCGATCGGTGCGTGTTTTGAAAGTCAATCCGATTGGTTATTGAGTTCATCCGGTCGGATAGGTGTTCTTTTGGGTACTTCAAGAGTTGATTCTTTGTCTTCATCTCCCAGGTTTTGTCAAGTGATTCATCTGAAAGAGAAAAACAAGAAAAATTGTCCAAAATGACCAATTATTGAATCAAAAGTCGAAAATCTTAGCTAAAGGCCAAAGAATGCAAAATCATGCAAAATAGCTTATTCTTAACCTAAGAAGAATGTAAAAAGACTCAAACATGACTCAAAATATGTACAAAAGTGTAACAAAAACATACGAATCAACCACCCCGTGCTTTATTGGTTTGTTCGTCCTCAAACAAACGAAAGAATCAAAATCAAGAAAGAATAAAGGTAGTTAGATCATGTTGTCCATATAAATTAGTTTTTCAAATATAAAAACTTTTGTTGAAAACTCTCAAGCTAAGCTCGTGTTACCTTTTTACCAGGAAATTAAAAGAATGCGTCCTCACAAAAGGGAAATATATCATGGTGCACTCATTCGCTCTATGTTTTTCAAAAGGTAAGTGTATACGCTCGGCTCAACATAAACATGCATTCAACGACTCGTGAAAATCAAAGACTCGTACATCGCATATAGGTGTGCACATTTAATCAAGAATCGGATTAGGACTTTTAGGGTTGTAATGTAGGCTCTTTGGTATGGTATGTCATATATAAAGATGTGTGGCTAACTTGCGAACAAACGCAATCAATAACTCACTCAATCAAACATTTTTAAGCATAGAGCATAGTTTTCCTCCTTAATCCTCCCAAAATAACCATGTACAATTTTTAGACCTTTTTATAACTAAGGCTATTTCTTACCCAAAACCCGAATACTTTCCTTTTTAAATAGGCTTTATTCTTAACATCTAGATGCTCTTAAAGAACTTAAGCGCCCTTAATTTCCCTTTTTTTTTTTAATAAACTCCACTAATCCCCACCCTGCAATCGTCAATCTAAATAGACCAATAATAAATAAACCCTCATCTCACTAACTTAAATAAAATAAGAGCTATGATGATGCTCATGGCTAACAAGAGACGGAATAAAGGCTCAAAGGGGCTTATTAGGAGTTTTACAGTGGTTTTTATTTATGAATATATATCCGGAATTAGGTTTTATATGTGCCTATCGTCATTTCCAAAACCAAATGTACATATGCGACTTAGAGACTTCTCAAAACACTTATCGAATCACAGCATGTAGTGTTGATAAACACACAATGCTTCTTACAGGGGTTTTATTCAAAATTTGAAAGCAAGGTGATCGAGGTTTGAAAGCTTCGCAAAATTGTTAACGACTAAGTGTTATTTCAAATAATTATATATAAATTGGTTTTGAAAAACTTTTGCACTAAACAAGCTCAAAAGACTCCAACGATAGATCACACCATTCATGATTTCGACAGGCAAGCCAGTACAAACACAAATAAGCATGAGAATAATCTTAACTAAAGT
This sequence comes from Phtheirospermum japonicum, assembly GCA_014905375.1. NCBI lineage: Eukaryota > Viridiplantae > Streptophyta > Magnoliopsida > Lamiales > Orobanchaceae > Phtheirospermum > Phtheirospermum japonicum. Next base: position 419,671 of record BMAC01000693.1, on the reverse strand, counting down.
TGACATAAGCAATTGGTTAATTCATACGTAGTTACTCAATAAAATGACAAAAGGTAAATAAAATGATAAAAATGATTCGAATTATGCATGCAGCCATATACATCCGAATGGATAGAGTGCTCGTCTGACCGGATTAACATGTCTGACCAGTTATCATCTTTGTCAGGTCTGATAAGAGGACAGTAAGTTTTATCCGGTCGGATATTACTGTCCATCCGATCGGATGACACCTTTGTTGGTTGAATTTTGACCAATTTCACCCCCCCTATAAAAAGAAATTAGCAATCTCCTGGTTGCTGACCAAAATAAGTAATAAACGGGGTAGGATCAGTTCAAACATGCAAAAATTTTGAATCAATTATTTGGTACAGACACCCACGCACCCAATATAAACGTAAAATTAAATAAAATAAAAGTTTGGATAGAAATGATACAAATGGGGGCCCGCCTACTGGTCCATGTCGTCCGGAGGTGGTGATGGGTAGTGATGTTCAATCCTCGTCAAGCATATATCAATAGATATGAGGTATTCGTGGTTGACTTTGACATTGTCGTTCAACCTAGTGAGATATTAGTTCGTAGTGGCCATGTTGGGGTCCAATCTCTCCAGGGAACCTCGAAATGTCCTAGCTTCTTCTCGTGTTTCCCACGCATCCTGGCGAGCGTCCCAAGCGTACTCTTCTTGATTGAGGCTCAGTTGCCTCATTTGATCCATCATACTCCCTTGGAAATCCTATTGCTGCCTCATTACGCATCCGAGTAATATTGGTAATTACTCAGCCCATCTCCATACGAACTTCCCTGTAGCCACCGCTGTAGCCACCATCACTAGTACAGAAACTGTATTCTAGAATAGAAAAAAAAATCAATCTGGAAGGGTATTTTTAAAATTGTTCAGGATAAGACTTTCTAGAACGGTATTTTAAAATATCATTCTGGAATGACGACTTTCCAGAACGGTTTTACAATGCCGTTCTTGAAATTATACTTTCCACAACAGTAATTTCAATACTGTTCTGGAATGTTCGTCAATCCAAAACAGTATTGAAATTACCATTCTGGAAAGTCAATCTAAAAAAAAAACAAATTGCAACCAGAACGGTATTAAAATTACCGTTCTGGATTGTTTTTTTTTTTTTTTTTTTGTGGGAAAGAACTTTCCCAGAACAGTAATTTCAATACCATTTCTAGAATGTTCGTCAATCCAGAACGGTATTAAAAAACCGTTTCTTGAATGTCTTTCTCAAAAAAAAAAAAATTCCAATTTGAAATATTTTTACGATTTCGGCTGTAAATGAAATATTTTCACAAAACTTATAAAAAAATGGAGCGCTGGTAAGATATATCTTTTTAAAAATCCGAGTCTACAAACAATAAACCAGATCCCTGAAATTTCATAGCTGAAAAACCTTGGAAAATTAATCCCTCTCCGCTTCTGCAGAACCACAACCTCCGATCTTTTCACGCCGCCCTGGATCCTCAGAAACCCAATCTCTTGAAGCTCACAACTGAGAGCTTCGCAATGGAGAGAGGGCCCAGATTCAAAGAGTACTCTGCTCTTAGAGAGAGTAAGCCGATAATGAACCGTCTCGAAGAACAGCCAACCCCAGACAGAGAAACATACAAAAAGGTTGATAATCGATCGGTTTTTGACCCCACAGAGAAATCAGGTGAAATTCAGTTCAGATTTCACCACTCCGCCTAAAAGGTCCAAAATACCATCGGCTTTGACGCAATCCGTGCCTGATTTTTCATCGGCGCTGAGGAAAGAGAACCTGAGGCTAGCGGCGCTGCATCCGGTGGCGGAGCGGTCGGCGACGACCCCAGCAGCGATGTTGAAAAGCGGGAGGATGTATGGGAAGGTGGGAGGATGGAGTAAATCGATGTACCCGACGGAGAAAAGGAGCGGTGGTGGATTAATGGCCAGAAAAAGCTATTCTAACATGGCTGAGTTGAAGAAATTAGGTGTTTCTACTGGGAAAGAAATTAACGGTGGAAAAAGAAGAAACTTTTACTAGTTCAAGTCATATGATATTTGATTGTTTTTTTTTTCTATAATATTGTTTTCTGTTTTTTGAATTCTTTTTGTTCTTCATGTTTTGATTACTAAGAGTGATTGTTCTAGTATAGACTGTATTTTTGTATAGACTAGAGAAGCTTTTGAAGTTTGATTCATGAGTCGTTTGAGATATTGAAATCATATTATGTTTTGGCAAGTAAAAAAAAACAGAGCGCTGGCAAAGGTAAAGCTCGAGAGTCGCGAGGCTGGAGAAGAAGGGGAAAACCGCCATCTCTGCAGTCGGCCGCGTCCAAAATCCTAGCGGTAGCCGCAAGCCTCTCAGTTTCCTCGCTATCGCAAATAAAAGAAAATAGAGCTTCATACAATTCGCCGCGATGACCAGAATCCTTCTGCTGAGCTGTTGATCGCTCGGCCAGAAATACCATATCCACGATCTCACCGAGGACACCGCCGCTCTGAGAGAAGATCAAGAAAGCCTTTGCGCCAGCATGAATCTCATCAAACAAACCCTTCTGGCTGAAGCCGCTCTCGAGCCGACTGGGAACTTGTGGCTCGGCTTCGGCTCCTCTTCGGAGATGAAAGTAATTGAGCATAAATGTGGCAACGCGCTCTAGAAGTGAGTTAACTTCTTGACCCTAACCAAGCTTTTTTTCAACTTTATGGTTCCCGTTGGTGAATGTATAAATCTTAATGATCCAAACTTTTGTACACCCCTTTTAAGATATTTAATTTTTAAACACGCAAGCTTGCTCACAAGAGTACGAGGAACTTGTAGGGTGGTGAGTTTGACTCAAGTCGATTCTCTCGAGGACAACTGTTTGGTCTCTTAGATGTTTTTCTCAATCACGAATGATCAAATAATACATACAAATTGGGGGTTTTGAACATTTTGATTTGATCATATAAAACTAAGCAATATTTAAAACTAATTAAACTAATTATCTTGAACTATATTATCAACTAAGATCAGTATTTAAACTACTTAAACCTAAAAACTATAAATAATTAAACTAGCTATAAAAAGCAATAATGATCTAAACCTAATCGAATCTCATGAATAACAGTAACGAATCTAAGAACATGAATATATTAAACTACCATAAAGCAATTGTATCATAGAAATCTATAAACGGGAAATTAAGCATAAACTAGTTCGCATAAATAACTTGATGAATCCAAAGCATCCAAAGTATTAAGCATAAAGTAAATCGAAAACTAATTATCTAACTCTAGAATTAACTAAGAAATCAACTAAGAAATTATCTAAGAGTTTAAAAAACTTATTGAAACTAGTAAAAGCGATAATAATCTCCAGCGAGTCCGGAGTTGGAACGGATATCTTGACTTGAAGTGAATCTTGAATGTAAGGGACTTGAATCTTCAATCTCGATCACTATCTTCATAACGGAGTGCGTCAATGCGTTATTTATGTGCTCTCTAACCCTAGGTAGTCGTCTCTCTCCTTAAAATTCGAAATATGAAGGGTATTTATAGATATAGCATGTCTTGGCGCACAAGAAAACCTAAAAATGCATTTCTAGGCAGTCAAATCGACTTCGTGTCGACCGACGCGTGCTGGAGGTCGGCATCAACGCTGCCTGTGCACCCGCGTTGATTTGTGGGGGCGTCGACTGACGCGGTCATGGATCGACGCAACAGCAAGTTAAGTCGACTTGGGCGTCGACAGATACTTTCTTGGATCAACGCTTTAAAGAGTTACGTCGGCTTAGCGTCGACTGAGTGTCGACCGTCGTGGTCAGGATCCGCGTCGACGTAGCGTCGACGCTCGCGTCAACCGACGCTACTGAGAGTACGTCTCATTTTCTCGATATTTTTTCTACTTGTTCATTGGAAAGCTCGCTCTCCACTTTTAAACATTGAACTTCATCTATTTATGCGTTGAACTCTTCCGGTTACTTAGTTGTAAGGTGAAAAACAACGAATAATCACCTATTCTCATCAATTATGATCAAAATACGTTAAAATAAGCTGAAAGTATGAAAATACGGAATTAGGCTTAAATTATCCAACTTCTACCAAAAACAAATAGAAAAAAAGAACTAAAATACTAAAAAAAATAAGGACAAGTCTGCGCTAATCAACTACCCCACGCTTAATTGGTTTGTTTGTCCTCGAACAAATGATAGATTCAAAGTATAACAAGAAAGAAAATATGCTCAAGCAATGAGTAGTGCTATGGTACATACATAATTTTGAAAATATAGGTACAAATCACGCAACATCAAACACTCCAACTTTATTACATTGTCGATTTAGAATCAAAATCATGCATCCTCTCAAAAGGGTAATAAATATATGGGTGTACGCTCAAAAACACTCAAGCATTGCTGCGTAGGACATGTATAGACTCAAATCATACAAATGCAAGTACAATAAACAAGCACGGAAAATCAATCTCTTTTCAATCGCAAATTAAGTGTGCTGTCAAAACTAAGAATCGGAAAAGGTCTTTTCGGGTTTTAATGTAAGGCTCTTTGGACGGGTGTGGAATATATAAGTCATGTGGCTAACTCACAATCTAACGTGATCAATAACTCGCCAAACCTATTCTAATCACGAAGCAATGTGCTTCACCTCGTTCAAAAATAAAAACCTCACTTAACACTCATAACGTAGCCTTTATACTTAAGCTATTTCTCAACTCGTGACTCTAAACCGACTTTTGCTCAAACCACTTAAACACAATATAGAAGCTCATAATGTGCTTCTATTCAACACAACTCTTACCTCTTAAAAATTAGGCTTCAAGAAAATAAACAATAAAACAAGTCTTTAATTAAGCGCGTAGGCAATTACTCAACACGATTCAACAAGACTCACACTACTGCATAAAGTGGATTTAAAGGCATTTTTTTTAGCAATTTAACGACGGTTTTTGAACCGCCTTTGAATCAAGCGCCGTTGAAAGTCCCGATTTTTTACGGCGGTTCCTGAACCCCCTTAGAAAGTGCATTATTCACGGCAGTTGTATAGAACCGTCGTTGTTTATTATAAAAAAAAAAGCGATCGAGTTCTGGCATTAAGTCCAGGCGAGTTCCGACGTTAAGTCTAGGTTAGTCCAGCAGATTCTGGCGTTAAGTCCAGACGAGTTCCGGCAATGTCCATCAGGTTCCGGCGACATCCAATGGTTCACGACCTCCGGCATCTTCCTCGTCCAGCAGGTTCCGGCATCCTCTCGTCTTGTCCGGTTTGAAACTGCAGGTTCCGACGACGTCCAATAGCTCTTCGCGATCTCCAGTATCTTCTTCGTACAATAGGTTCCAGCAACATCCATGGCCCTTCACGAGCTGCGGCGACGTCCAATAGCAGCTGGCGATCTCCGGCCGGCGACGTCCAATGGTAGTAGGTTTCGGCATTATCCAATATGAAGATGAAGATGAAGATGCATGAAGGATATGATGAAGATGAAGTCATGAAGGTGGGTAAGCGGATTAATGACGTGGCGCCTTTAAATCATCGGATGAGACACGGATCAACGGCCCAAAATTTTTGCTTGATAAGGACAAAGATTGGTGACATGGCAGCTTACTATTCTACGGCGGTTATAATGAAACCGTCGTAAAATGTCATTTTTATTCACGGAGGTTCTAATAGAACCGGTGTTAAATCTACCAAAATAATTAACGTATGAACTAATTAACGGCGGTTTTTAAGGAACCTCCGTGAATACTTGTTAATTCACGGCACTTTCTTAAAAACCGACTTAGATCAGTTTTAACGACAGTTTTCATAAAACTGTCGTAAAATGTAGGATTCTACGGCGGTTTTATGACAACCGCCATTAAATGACCAATTTAACGGCGATTTCTGGAAACCGCCGTAAAAAAGTATTGAACGGCGGTTTTTCCAGAACCGCCTTGGATGAGGTGCCTTTGAATCTATTTTCTGCAGTAGTGTCACCATCCTTTCATATTTTCTTTTTCTTTTTTTTATTGGCCCTCCTTATTATAATTTTTATGGGGTATCCTTTTTTTTCTTTTTATTTTTATTTTTGGGATGGTGATCCTTAATTAAAAAAAAATTTATAAATCCCTAATAAAATTTCCCAAAACTCTAATAACCAATAAAAATGACGAACTCCTACCCCACGCTTTTATTAGGTCAGTAGGGGTCGACTAAAAATACACATGGTTATAGGCATGGATTATTTGGCTATGATTGGCTCATTCGAAATTTATAGTGCCAAAAATTTATGGATATGGCCGAAAATAGGGTTCTTTTTGTGCCTTAACCTCATTTTCAAAGTTAACTACACACATCGATTTCAAAGAGATATCAAATCAAAACTCATTCAAGTAAATGCAATGATGATAATCACTCAGGCTACTCACTGACTTTTTGGATGAAATCAATTGCGTCCAAGTACCATTTTACAATATATAAAAAAAATGTTGAAAATTTTTATGCACTTATACACGCTCAAAGACAAGAACATCAAATCAAACATAGTTAACTTTGACAGGCAAGCCATACAAACAAAATTTAGCGCAGAAATAATAATTAATCACGTTTAAGTATTTAATTATTACAGGCCAAATAAAAATTACACAAATAAGCAATAAAGATCACACTCGACAACCTCCTCTCTAAAAATCCCGGAAATCTCCTGATTGCCACAAATACGTCCAAAAGTCAAAAAGAGGAAGGAAAAGAAAACATCCCTGAAAATATGGAAGGTAGAGCCGCTACTCGGTGATTTGTGTAATTGGCCATCGCTTCAACGTACGTGAAATGAGATGTCCTAAAAAAATGAAACAAACAAAAAAAGAGAAAATAACAATATTTTTGGATTTTTGTTTTTTTATATTTATTTTTTTATTATTAATTTTTATTTTTATTATTAAAGCAGAAAATAAAGATACAAAGATTTCAGAACTCGCGGGATCCATCATCCTCGGGAGCATCATTGACGTCCATGCCGGGCTAGGGAAACGATGCCTCAAACTGCTCCTTAAGTCTCGAAATACGAGCTCGCATTTTCCTCAAGCTCCATCGGTTTTGCTCGTGGTTCGTGTCTATCTTGTCGTCGATGATTTGGAGCTTGCCGAACATCTTCAATCGAAAAATTGGCCCCAATCGGACTCGGGCCTGAATTAGTATGTGGGGCTTGATCCATAGTCGTATCGTCATCCTCGTCTCTTGGTCGAGACGAGGAACCTTCATGAGTAGTGGACCTCACTCGGGGTGCATGGGGCACGTGTCAAAGAAAGAGATGATGTTTTTTGCCGGATGGCCCGAAGTGACGGGCTAGGCCGGTGATGTATGGTGCGAAAGAGAGGAGAGGCGATTTACTACCCGACATGCCCTTTGTAACATTGTAGAGTCCGCTCAAAATCAACGGGTAAAGCCGGGATTGTCGACTGTCAAGAAGACATTGTAGAACGTAAAGCTTAGGCTTTGTCGTGTATGTTGCCTTATTTTTGCACAAGACGATGTGGGAGAGGATTTTGTAGGCTACATAAAGGGCGTCATCTTGAAATTTCGAGCAAGGAAGCTTGCAATCGCCCGTGTTGCCCCCGGTTATCATCCCCCAAAAAGATGCTAAGTTGAAGCCTTGGACGCCTACCGGGTGGTCCCATTCGGTCGGGAAACCAAAAATATTACCAAATATCTCCTCGTTCACATAGATTTCATTTCCTCCCAAACGATAAGTAAACGTCTCGTCATTGCGGATTATCAACATAGCGAAAAATTCGAGCATAAGCTCGCTAAATTCGGGAAGGTGCATGCGGGCGAAATATCCACAACCGAGGCCGTCGACGTAACAGGAAAGGTTGGTGTGGTGCTCCGAGCCATTTAAGGCTTGCTCCTCAATTCCGTCCACGTTTAAAGTCCGATGGGTCGCGAATCCCCAATGTTGAATAGTATTAAAAATGCTCCCTTCCTTTTTGTCGTAAATTGGGAACGACACTCCGTATTTCCCCGAAATATCCTTACGTTTTCTAGCCCGAGACATTATGAATGTATACAAAATTAAACGGGAATGAAAAATCTTGAAAATAAATTCCTTTGGTTCTATGGGGAATTTCGTCAAACGTGATTTAGGCCGGGTATGGGTTCGCGTCGATGCTGCGTCGACCGACGCGAACCAGATCTATGCGACTGAGACCCTTTTCTCGGTAAGTGTGACGACGCCGCGTCGACCGACGCGAGCAGTCTCGGCATCGACGCGGGCGGAATTTCTGGGTCGAATGTTCCTTTGCTCGATTGATCAATTCTCCTCGTTCGAGTCCTTTCATCTGTTCTCAAAAGATAAAAACCAAAATAAAACATTAAATAAACTGAAAATAAATTACAAAAGGATACAGGAAGCTCGGGTTGCCTCCCGAGAAGCGCAAATTTTAACGTCGCTTGCTCGACGCTAAATGCTTGATTAATCCTTTGCTCGTGGTGGGCCCACGAACTCTCTCTTGCTACTGTTTCTATTCTTCACATAGTTCTCGTAATAAGGCTTAAGTCGATGCTTGTGAACTTGGAAATTCGTCTTGCTATCGTCATCGTATAGAGTGGCTACTCCATATTCATCCAATTCTTTTACTAAAAACGGTCCACTCCATTCGGCCTCGAGATTGGTTGGATCAATTTGCGGTTATGATTATACAACACTAATTGACCAACCTTATGCTGCGAGTTTATAACTTCCTTGGTGCGAACCTCTTTCAATTTCTTCTTATTTGGCATCCAAGTGTTGTCGTATGCCTCGCCCTTGTTCCTTGCATAGTCAAATTATTTGTTTGGGCCGAGGGAATCTTACATCGAATGATTTGTTGGTGGATTCAACTCCACCTTTCCCTCGAATTTAAGTGCTTTGCTCTCCACATCTAATTCATCTTGAAATTCTTCAATAATATCGTTTATGTCAATCCCCAGTAACTCGATCAAATCTTCCTCACTCAAATGCTTCTCGTCGTCAAACTCATCGTACTCCTCACTTAAGTCAATTTCTAGTATATCCCCCTCCTTCCATGGAAATCCGGCGTCGTCCCCATCGCCTAATTCGTCCACAACCACAACTCCTTTTACCTCGTGGATGCATGAAGCAACGGGATCAAAGAACGAACAATCATCTAGCATGGCAGGGGTAGGAGTGTTTTGAATATCATTCAAAGAAAACATCACTGATTCGCCCAAAAAGGTCATCGTCATTCTCCCTTTGTGAACATCAATCAAGGTATGGGTGGTAGACATAAATGGGCACCCCAATAAAATGGTATGCTCCGTGCTCGCAACCGGCACTTCGCCTACGTCCAAGATTACAAAATCAACCGGAATTACTAGATCTTCACCATGCACTAAAACATCCTCAACCATACCCAAAGGTAGCCGAATTGAGCGATCGACCCACTATAGTCGCATGGTCGTCGACTTCAGTGGTCCAAGATTAAATTCTTGATAAAGTGAATAAGGCATTAGATTACCTCCTGCTCCAAGATCCAACATTCCTTTTGCTTTTTGTCCTTGCTCACTTCCAATGGCAGTGTTACAAATTGGTTTGTGGCCAAGCGTCTATTCCTTAAAGCAAGTTCTTTGAAAAATTTCACATAGGCAGGCATTGTTTTGATTACCTCCAAAAGTGGCAAGTTAATATCGACGTTCTTCAATAGATATATAGTTCCATGTATCTTTTGTTCTCTTTTGCTTGACACAAATGGCTTGGAAAAGGAATAGCATCCTTGATCGGTGTCGTTAATTGTTTTGGAAGTGAGGGTTTAGGAACATCGTCTTTGCCAAGGGCGTTATTCGGAATCGTCCCTTGAATGGATCCGGGAACATATCGATTAAAGGATTTATGCAACTGATCTACTGGTTTAGGAACATCGTCTTTGCCAAGGGCGTTATTCGGAATCATCTCCCTTGCTAGGGTTGATGTTTTATCCTCGACCTTGACCTCATCATCTCGGTCAACTACTCCGTTCTCGATCTTCTTTCCATTGCGAAGGACATGAACCGCCGACGCCTGTTCTGCTTGGCTTGGAAGTTTACATTTCTCGTTTGAGAGTCTAGCTAGGTGGGTCGATATTTGTCTTATTGCTGTTTCTAGTTTCCTTTGCCCAGCCGCAATATCAAAAATAGCCTTTTTCATTTCAGTTATATCATTTCAAACTTACACGAGGCCGTCCCTGTTTTTAATGGTCTCGACAACTTAATTCTACTGCCAAACCAACAGCTGATCAGTAGTTTGAACTGTAGTAGACACCTACCCTTGCGTTTGGAACTTATTTTGAGGTGGTGGTAGTGGTGCTTGCGCATGTGGTGGTGGGTATTGCGGATCGGGTGGCATATAATTTGGGTTTCAGGGGTCCCACTTAAAAAGGAGAGAATCACGTTGCGCATTGAATCTATTAGCGGGTTGCTGCCACTGATTAGAAAAACTCTGGAGGGCGTTAACGTTTTCGTGCTGTTCACTGTTTAGCGGGCACATGTCGGCTAAATGTTCGGAGGATCCGCATTGGTGACACGTCGCAGCAACCTTCCTTGAAGAGGCCTTGCTCGCTCGGCCTTCCAAGCTGCCAATTTCTCACTAAATATCTCCTCGCACTTTGCCTTGATTAATTTGTCGTCATCTAAATCAAGGTCGGGGATGGATATCTCATTAACTTTTAATTTACGAGGCTGAGAGTTTGTTTGTCTAGATTTCTGGCTTTGCTTCTCCAACACTCGTCTTGCCTCGGGGGTCGTTAAATCTCTGAAACCTCCTCCTGCTTCTATCTCAACTTCTCTATTTCCATGGTCTAACAATCCATCGAAGAAAAATTGGTTAGTCATCTCCGGAGAGTAGTTTTGGTGGGGGCAAGCTTGCAAAATCTTCTTGTAACTCTCCCACATTTAATGAAATAGCTCTCCCTCCAACTGTTCAAAGGTAGCAATTTACCTCCAAAGATGCCCCGTTGCTTGTGCTGAATAGTATTGATTTAAAAACTTCTCGCTTATCATCTCCCAGTCAGTCAACGAACCAGGTTCTAGGGATAGTAGCCAAGACTTCGCCTTTTCCTTCATGCTATATGGGAAATAAATCATTCGCACCTCCTCTTGGTTAAGGCCATGAACCACATATCTGCCATCTTCATCAACAAAATAGTTCAAAAACGTCAAAGGGTCTTCATGGGTACCTCCGTGGAAGGTCGGGAGTAAATTAAGTTGATGCGGTTTAATCTCCACTTCTCTAGCGGTTGGTCCAAGAATAATAGCGGACCTAAAAGGTACAACCTTCGGACGTGCCAAATTGCGCTGTCTTGGTGCTCTATCTCCCCTTGGTTCTCTAACTTGGTAATTAGCTCTTTCGTAGCGGTTGTCATATGCGTTTCTTTCATAATCATTTTCGCGCTCGTATCTCCTTTCAAAATGGTCTTGTTCGTAGCCATGGTTTTGATTTGCCAACCAATCATCTACCCGTCTATGATTGTTAGCATACTCGTTATGCTGATGAAAATCTTCATTCCTTAACGCCAAGTTCTCGATGTTGTGTTGACGATTAGCATTGTTGTTCCTCTCTTCATTTTGTCTTATATTCGCCATGTTGGGTGAATGATCGACTACGTTGTTAATTTGACGATTTAGTTCGTCGTTATGCTGCTGGTTAACTCCTTCGTTCCTCCCCTCGTCCTGTCCCATGTTCTCCACGTTTTGCTGATAATTAGCCCAGTAGGCTTGGGGTTGTGGTTGTCCTTGCATAACAATTGGTTCACTACCATACCTATTTTGAATGTGACGTGGTGGTGATTTTGGTGGGGAATCACCGTTTTGGATTGATTGTGCTCCTAACATTGCCTCAGGGATATCGTCGCAAACAAAATAAGTAGTTGTAGACGAAACGCTCTCGGGAATGAAAAGGGGCCTTGGTCTTGGTAGATTTGAACGATGGATGTTGTCAATAAATGGTTCAAGATCACGTTGAAGTGATCGTCTACCTTGCATAAACTCAAAAACAAATCAACGTACAAAGTGGCAAAATCCAAACCCAGTGAAATTATACAAATAACGATAAAATGAAAAACATTCTTATTTCCTACTCGTTGTCCCCGACAACGGCACCAGATTTTTGATTCAAACTTTTGTACTCCCCTTTTAAGATATTTAATTTTTAAACATGCAAGTTTGCTCGCATGAGTACGAGGAATCTTGTAGGGTGGTGAGTTTGACTCAAATCGATTCTCTCGAGGACAACTTTTCGGTCTCTTAGATGTTTTTCTCAATCACGAATGATCAAATAATACATACAAGTTGGGGTTTTTGAAGATTTTGATTTGATCATTTAAAACTAAGCAATATATAAAACTAATTAAACTAATTATCTTGAACTAGATTATCAACTAAGATCAGTATTTAAACTACTTAAACCTAAGGACTAAGAAATAATTAAACTAGCAATAAAAAGCAATAATGATCTAAGCCTAATCGACTCTCATAAATAACAGTAACGAATCTAAGAACATGAATATAAGAAACTATCATGAAGCAATTGTATCATAGAAATCTATAAATGGGAAATTAAGCATAAACTAGTTCGCATAAATAACTTGATGAATCCAAAGCATCCAAAGTATTAAGCATAAAGTAAATCAAAAACTAATTATCTAACTCTAGAATTAACTAAGAAATCAACTAATAAATTAACTAAGAGTTTAGAAAACTTATTGAAACTAGTAAAAGCGATAAAATCTCCAGCTAGTCCGGAGTTGGAACAGAGATCTTGACTTGAAGTGAATCTTCAACGTAAGGGACTTGAATCTTCAATCTCGATCTCTATCTTCATAACGGAGTGTGTAAATGCGTTATTTCTGTGCTCTCTAACCCTATGTAGTCGTCTCTCTCCTTAAAATCCGAAATATAAAGGGTATTCATGGATATAGCATGTTTTGGCGTACAAGAAAACTTAAAAACGCATTTCTGGGCAGTCATGTCGACTTCGCGTTGATCGACGCGTGCTGGAGCTCGGCATCGACGCTGCCTGTGTGCCCGCGTCGATTGGGCGGGGGCGTCGACTGACGCGGTCAGGGATCGACGCAACAGCAAGTTACGTCGACTTGGGCGTGACAAACGCATTCCTTGATCGACGCTTCAAAGAGTTACGTCGGCTTAGCGTCGACTGAGTGTCGACCATCGTGGGTAGGATCCGCGTCGACGTAGCGTCGACGCTCGCGTCAACCGACGCTACTGAGAGTACGTCTCATTTTCTCGATCTTTCTGCTACTTGTTTATCGGAAAGCTCGTTCTCCACTTTTCAACATCGAACTTCATCTATTTACGCGATTAACTCTTCCGGTTACTTAGCTGTAAGGTGAAAAACAACGAATAATCACCTATTCTCATCAATTATGATCAAAATACGGTAAAATAAGTTGAAAGTATAAAAATATCGAATTAGGCTTAAATTATTCAACTTGTACCAAAAAAAAAATAGAAAAAAAGAACTAAAATACTAATAAAAATAAGGACAAATATGCGCTAATCACTTAACGGGTGATTGGTGGGACGATGAATGAGAACTGGTGTATACGCGTTAAGGCCACTCTCGTATTGGTTCAGAAATATCACTATCACAAATTATTGAGTTGGTTGAAGCGTCAACTTGCCAAAGCACCTGTTCAGAAATTGGCTGACCAGATATCTATGTTTTTGGTACCCACTGAGTTTCTTGGCTTATTCCTACATAATTTTTTTTAAATCTGTTCGCCTGACAGATTACTAGAATCTTGTACTTGAGAATGGAGTTGGGGATGTGTTGGGGGCTGCAATATCTCAGTCTATAATAAAGAAAGATCACGAGGAGGGAAAAGATATTGGTTGAAATAGATGATAACCTTAAAAAATTATTGATGTAGCATCTTGCTTTTTTTAGGATTTGTTATTTTACAAAATATTACCATGAGATAATTTGCTTTAATATACTAGTTTTTTAGCCAAGTCAAACATGCAAGTGATCATTAAATATGGATACAATTAACTGAGGTCTTAAGAGATAATCGAATATTAGAGGTATGATTTCAATCTTAATAGAACCTCATTCTACAATCATCATCTAATTAAAACCTAACTAGAAATTAATCAACACTAACTTTTTTTCTACAGAGCTCACGCGATCAATTATTGAAGATCTATGTCACGGTCGGTCACCAACTCTACAAATCAACTCAGTTCCTATTGCACTGACGCTACTGGAAACTGGTCGGGTGTCTTTAGTTTATCATTTTATTATTATGATTATTGGCTTATAGATGTAGTTGATGACGACGATGTTTTTCATTTTTATTTATTATTATTTTTTTAATATCGAGGATTGTGGTGTACAGTAAACTGGTGTCGGTGTTTTTTGTGAAAATATCTGAATAGTTATGGTTTGTGAAAATTGTTTGTTTAATGAACAAGTGATTTACTATAGTAAACTGGTGCGGGTGTTTTTTATTGCAATTATGCAGTTGTTGTAGCTATGATATGCCAAAAGGGAAGGAGATTCTCATGCTGCTTAGAGAAAGTCGAGTATGTAGGTTGGGTGAGTAACACGTCTTCTGACAAATAGGTTATTGATTAACACGATTTTTTCTTAATTTTAGTTAGTATTTTATTTAGTTTTTATTGTTGATTTTGATGAAAGTTGGATAGATTGAGTATATTTTCGTAATTTCTTATCTCCAACTTGTTTTATCACAACTTAATTAATTTTATGTTTATTTTAGGTATTTAAAAGTATTTGAGTTTGGACTTAGTCAAGGATGGGGAAACGAGTAGAGTTTCAATGAAAACGGGTCGCGATTTGAAGCTGCCGACTTTCTATAACGGTTATTCCATCTGAAACTGTTATAGTAGCCTCCCGACCAAGCCTGCCAAGCACTGCCGACTAGCCCTGCCGACTTCTACCTGCGTCGCTTGACCAGTCCGCTCGCGTCGATCATTTTACGTCGATCGACGCAAGAACCGTTATAGTAGCCCTGATCGACACACCTGCCCACGAACTCTCTGTCACGTCGATCCTAAACGCGTCGGTCGACGCACCGATCGACGTAACTGCCCAAAATTGTGATTTTTAGGGTTTCTTACTGCCCAAGACTTCCCGCAACTATGAATACCTTATGTATTTCGTTTTTTAGCATACATTATCATATTCCTAGGGTTTTAAGGCCGCTTAGGGGCTGACAACCCCAACGAGTGCCCTTCGATTTCTTAGTTTCTCCTCATAATTCTTAGTTTTAAATTCATAGACTTTAGATTAGTTTAGATTAGCTATTAGATAGTTTAGATTCAAAATTCTTCACCAAAACACTGCGGATCTTCTTAGTTTAATTAGTAAGTAATTATTCCTTTCGCTCTTAATTTAGTTGCATGTTTTTCATTAGTTAATTAATAATTATCGCTTTCATGACGAATTGTGCTTGTGATTGTGTTGGGATTGTGATGTTGAGATTGATGATTATTGTTAGCTAGATCTTATGGGTTTAGAGCCTAGATTCGTTGTAAACCATCAACTGGGACATCCCAAGCGATCGTGGAGACGAATCAAATCTCTAGAACCCTAGTTTTTTTAAAATCGTTTTTAGAGTCTTTTAATTAATCTTAGATCTTAGATAATTAATTCTTAGTTAAAATAATCTTTAGTTTTAATTAATTGGTTCTTAGTTTAAAAATTTATAGATTTAATTAATTAGTTCATAGTTTAAATAATTTCTAAATTTAATTTATTACTCTTATTTTAATTAATCTTTAACTCTTAAAATAATCAAATAACCCCCCCCTTGTCCGCGTGTTTAGATTAGTTTTATTTTCATTTTCTTATTTGTTAAAACGAACTTACGAATCTAGTCATTCACGAGAGATCGACTCGATTCAACTTACCAACCTACATGCGAACTCGTACTCTTGCGAGCGAACTTTTTAAAACTGAGAAATTTAATAAATTAGGTACAAAAATTTCGAATCAAAATTTTGGCGTTGTTGCCAGGGACAGGCTAAAGGTTGTGATTTTTGTGTTTGCTCTTCGTAACCTTATTTATGTTTTTACTTGTTTCGTTTATCTTTCGAATTTGTTTGTGAATTTTCTTTTTGTTCGTTTTTATTATCTTCCGCCGGTAAGTTTAATCTTGTGCGTTGAGTGTTGTGTATGCAATGTACATCTCTCGATACCTAGGTTCAACGACCTAAAAAAATAAAAACAAATAAAAAATTTAAAGGGAGAATGTCTGAATAAGGTATAACGTTCGATCGGCGTGGCTTTCGACCGGTCATTCCATTAAGCATCGCAATGCGAAATTACTATCCTGACAAGTACGACCAAAAGTACCTCCCAGTTTTTCATGGGTTTCGGAGCGAGGATCCGCTAAAATTCATCCAAAAGTACGAGTACATCACCCAGAATTCCCCTCTTCTCGGGATTACTAGAGATCAAGTAAGGGTGCGACTTTTCCCTTTCACACTAAAGGATCGGGTAAAGAAATGGTTAAACTATTCAGAGCTCGAATCTTTGCGAACATGGGATGAAGTATACGATAAATTCATGTGAAAGTTTTACGGACCTAATGTAGTATGTGATCGTTGTGGAGGCCGAGGGCATTTGGCTAATACATGCATAGTACCATTGACGATATGCCACAAGATCATGTTATCACCATCCAAAATCATACAAGTTATGTCTCCCCCGACTCGATTCCTTCCTACCCGAGCTATGAAGACTATATACCATATGATCAGTCTTTGGTGGGGCAACAAGGTCAAGAAGTCGAGAGTATTTGTCAACAAGACAAAATTGTGCAATTAATTGTGCCGCAATGTGATTTTTCTGAGACTGCAAAGACTGTAGAGGCACTGTGTGATCAAATCGAGGCTTATTTAGTAAAAAGGTCGGACGAGAGAAATAAACTTCCAAGTCAACCAGTTATGTGGATGATTGTTAATAAAGTAGGTACAAAAAGTTTGAATCAGTTACGTGGATGATTGTTGAGTTTGAGGAAACCAGTTTTAGGAGATTTTCATCTGTTGGTGGTCAACTTCAATTAAGTACTTCATGGGCAAGCTTTTTCTTGGTTTGTTTTGGTTTTCAGATGTATTTCTAAGACTATTGCTAATCTCAGTCTGGTCATTTCTCTACATCACTCTCTTCGCCTCCTGCATCTGTTACAACCTATGGCCTACAGGTATTTGTTACAATTTCTCCATCTCCCTCTGTTTTTTGCTCTAATTATGCTGTTATATAACTTCTACGTGTTTGCTATTGTTAAAAAACTGGAACATACTTTGACAAAATTTAAAATTTCATTATTACATACTTTGCCAAGTTTATAAACAAAAAATAAATATGGAACTGTGTTGTTAATTGGTAGTTGTACTTGATTGTTAATTGTTAGTTTTAGTAGAAAATATATAGTTCTAGTTTTATTAATAAAAAAGCTTGGCAGTAAGAATATTTAAATGAGTATTTATAATTTTTGAAAATTAATTGGATATTTTTTATTTTTATTTTTTGTTATCAGGCTAAGCCTTAAGTAGTTTTTTGTAGTTTAGCTAACAAGGTTTATAACTGACATCTACATTTTTTTAATTATGATTATTAATATACAAATAAAACAAAATAATCTTTTGCAAAAGAGATATAGCTATGAACCACAACATGAGATATTTCTTTAAAACCTTTGTTACTTTGTAGGTAGTATTTCTGGATTGATTATATAATTAATTAATTAATTAATTAACTAATTGCCTCGCAAATCAAATTAAACACCCGAATGCAATGTGTTTTGCCTAAATGCCCTAACATTTTTACTCGACAGGGTGTGGCGAAGAACCTGAACATAAATTGCACAAATTCTACTTTTCCAGAACAAGTATGATATCCTTCATTTAGCCTTATTACAAAATTACCCCTGAGGTTTCGCCTAATTACAAAATAACCCAACTCTCTTTTAAAATTACAAATGCACCCGACATTCGTTTTTATATTAAAAATGCACCCTTAAGAGGGTGTATTTGTTAGGGGATATATACTAGTAATTTTGAATGATAAATGGAGTTTTCGTAATCAAGCTAAACTTTGGGGGTAATTTTGTAATTATTTATAAAATAAATGAGCTATCGGACGATTATATATAGTTTTTTTCTTGCAGTGTTTTTCCCTCAGTATGCATTACCGTATATTAAGACGCCATTTTTTATATTGAACTTAGCATATGATGTGTTCCAAGTAAGATTAATTTTCTCCGTTGTCTCGTATCAATATCTAATATAAGGAAGACTTATATTTATTTTATATGCTGAACCGTTCTTCAAACAGTGGACATAATCTTTGTACTTTTGTGCTTGTTAAATTTTCTTCTTACTCTTCAACTAATAATAATAAATTAAATATATTAATAATAAGAGAGTTGGATCATCTTCAAAGATATGTTAAAAAATAAACCAGAAGTTAAAGAAGGAAAATCAATTTGACGATGATATGATATAATAAGATACAAATGTTTCCAAATGACGTAGAATTACATGTGTCTGCTGCTTTCTTATATTCGTAAAAAAAAATTATTCAATTTTTTCGGTGCCCCTTTCCAGTAGAAAGAGTTAGATGTCAGCTTTTTTTAGTTGCCCATCATCTGTATTGCTTTAAATGATTTCTCAATCATGTAATTAATATAAAGTATGTGCATTTTCTTTAGCATGTCTTATGGCCCTTACTTTTGCACTGACAATGATACTTAATTCTTTACATTATATTTGGGTATCTTCTCTGCAGTTGTTTTGCGCATGATAAGCTTTAGGTATGACTACCATTGGACTGAATAAGATACTCGTTTTGATCGAAAGGTATGGATTATAGCCTTCAGGGCCTTTTTGATTCTCCATTGTACTAGTTAAGGAATCTTGTTGTTGACTCTTTTTTATGAAAATAACTCCCTAATACGCATAACCGGTAGTTTGTTGCCATGTTTGTCTTATCGGCTAGTATGATTCTTTAGTGTTTTATCAAGCGATGTTAGAAGGTGTGATATTTGTTTATTTAATTTTCTGGATCATTCTGACATATAATATTTGTTTTCTTTATGTAGAAGCATGTTCGGCATTGTGACCATTGTTCATCAGGCAAGACAAGCTACTTGCTCTTACAAGGTACATCATCTCAAATTACGGTTCTGCTAGTACAATGTTTGGTACATTTAGGTAACTAAAAACAATTTGTATGCTTCTCAGGTTTGTTATGCTTATCATTAATTTTGTGTTTCTTGTTGTTGGTGTTAACATATGTATATTTTGATGCCCTGGCATTTAGAAAGATATTTCATTATTGTATCATATTGGTGTTATTGTTTATATTTTATTACTCCACATAATCAGGGTTTCTAAGTTAAAAACGACTATAGGGTATTTATTATTTTGTTTCTATTACCGCATATTAGGTGCATATATGAATTTCTGTTATCCCATGAATTATATGAAGGAAAGTAAAAATGGCTTATCCATGTTTGCGACTGTTGGATACACCTCAGAAGATTTACTCAACCTGAGAAGTAGCTTTGTATGGACTCCGTTAGGTTTTTAGTCTTTCCTTAAAGGAAGTAATGACCCATCTGTTTTACTATAATGCCTTCGCCATCAGGTGAGATTCTAATAACTTTGCGGATATATATGACATTCAGTAACTGAGCATGACATTCTGAGATTTAAAATTTTGCTTGCAGTGGTGTGTGGAAACAATTATCTCCCATGCTCATCTTCATCATTGGTTATGGTGTAAGTATTGCTTTATTTTTCTCTTGATTTGGTCTCCCATTTCTCTGAATTAACAGTTTTGTTTTCGTGACAAGTTCTCAACTTAATGTGGCTCGAATTTTTGCTAATCTGACGCTACTTGCGATTTTGTTCTCTGGTAATTTTTTTTACCACCACTTGCTTATCTGTGTTAATTTCTATTATATAGACACTTGGTGAAAAGGTATGTTTTTTTTACCACCACTTGCTTATCTTTGTTAATTTCTATTATATAGACACTTGGTGAAAAGGATTGTTCTGATACTATCACGTGTCTTTAGGTTAATGGCATTATGGATCTTGAGAACATGCCTAGGTGTGTAAACAACTGCCATAACTTGGAGAGTTTTTGGAGAAATTGGCATGCTTCGTTCAACAAATGGCTTGTTCAGTATAATTCTTCGTACCCATATTTCTGTTTATTCATACTATTTAATATTGAATTGTGTATGATTACTCGATGTTTTATTAGGTAAGTTTATATCCCACTTGGAGGTTCTCAGAAAAAGCTATTGAATTTTGTTGCTGTGTGGCATGATTTGGAGTGGTGCTATTTATTTTTCATAGTCTTGCATAGTCAATGTTATCCTTCTTTTACTTGACAACTTATTTTTTTTTGAAGAACAAATATCTATGATGAAACCTTTTTTTGTATATGACTTGTGAGTGGTTGTTGTTTTGAATACTCGAGAAATATTATGATTTTTCTTTTGTTGTTTTTGGGTGCTTTGAAGGGATTGAGATGTTGTATTTAGTGAGGATTTGGTGTTTTCAATAGTATTGTATATTTGATTGTTTACATTTGAGAAAAGACAGTTATAAAAGTGTGTTTATACTATAACGTATATTAAAAATGATGTTCTAAAAGGTAAGACTTTGCAGAACGTATATTCGAAAATACTGTTTTGGTAAGTAACACTTTCCAGAACGATTTTGTTAAAAACCCGATCTAGAAAGTTATACTTTCCAGAACGGTATTTTTTAAATAACGATCTGAAAGTTGCACTTTCCAGATCGATTTTTAAAAAAGTCGTTTTGGAAAGTGGCGGATAAACATGGGATAGTACCATTCTAGAACAGAAAAATTATTTTCTAGAACGCCTTTTTTTCCCTTCTAGAAAGTCTGCCAATCCAGAAGGGTAAAAAAATGTGTTCTGGAAAGTACAGACTTTCTAGAACTATGGCACTACGGAAGGCACAGAAAGGCGTTCTGGATAGCCAGAATTACCCTTCTAGGTATGCAGTTTTTGCACTAGTGCATACTCGAGACCTTCTCCATAATCTCCATGCGCGTAACCTTAGAAACCCGTGTTTCCATCATCTCTGTACTCCTCGTCGTCGTCCTTATTCTCTTTGTCATCCTCGTCATCATCATCATCATTCTCGTCGTCATCGGTGTCTTCGACTATTTTGGCCCTTTGCTTATCCGATGGCATCAAGAAAGTCGCGATGGTAATGTTCTGACCGTTGAAAGTTCGACTTTCAACAAGCATTGCCACACTCGGATAGATAATATCATCGTCGTAAGGGTCACAGTCGTGCTAGCTCGGTGACGAACGTGCTCAAGGTGAGCCTCACCGTCTTCCTATCGTTCATTCGTTAAACGTTGTCTATCGCGGCTTTCAGTAACAGATAGAGTTTCACGTCACCCCTGTGGTGCGCGATCCAAAAGGCTCACAATTCGGACGACGAGATCCACGTCATGTCCTCTTTTCCCAAAAACACTTGCATGAAAAACTTATACATCAAGTATGTGGCATTCGAAAGTAATGAAGTAGAATTAAAACGGCATCCGGGCTGCGGTGGTTCTCCAAAAAGTTTCTCCCACCAAACCTTTTTTTCATAATCATCGTGCTGAAATGACTCATCCCCTGGTTTGTCGTTGTTTATTCCGAAGATGAAGTCGAGGTTGCCTTTGGAGTTATAAAATGGGCGGTTGCGGAGTCGGCGATCAAAAGATCCATCGGCAACTGGCTTGTAAGTTATAAACACTAGCATTAGAGTTTGGTAGCCGGGTTGCTTAACCTCCGCCCATTTTTCCAAGTTGAGGGCCTTGATGCCCGCTATGAGTTTCTCCGATGTTTTATCGCCCATAGCTATTTGGCGATTCAAAAAGTCAGTGTCAATGTGCCGAGGAGCGTAAACGTCTCTTGAAATCAAGGATTTATACAACGTCACCTCCCTCTCATCGATTAAATCGAACGAAGCCAAGCCTCCCCCAGCGTTGCTCGTTCCTTTCCCACGACCTCTTCCTGAGTTGATTCCCTTCCTTGGTCATGATCTAGAAGCCATTTTGATAAAAATTTCAAAAATTTGGGCACAAAAACTCTCTTAGGACTTTCGTCGAACACCTGCTGTGCGACACACTCTCAACCAAGAACAACCACCATATTCTCCTAACAGTCACTCCCCTTTCAAAATCCCTGCAAATCAATTCCCAAGCAATTAAAAAGTTTGAGTTCAAGCCTTTTTACCTCTTGAATCGCGGATTCGTATTCTTGAGGTTTGAGGGGAACAAATTGGACTTGATCTTTTTCTTCCGAACGGATGGAATTGCTTGAATTAGTTCTCCGATTGGATATGTTTTTATTCAAGAATATGGGATTAAGATTGCTTTGAAAATGACTTTGCTCTTTTGCTCTGTAAAAAAAGGAGAGTAATTAATTGAAGTGTGAAATTCTCGAGTTTAAGAAAACTGGCTTATATAAAATATGTGATGTCATCCGATCGGATTATAGTCTTGTCCGATCAGATGTGAGTCCAGTATGTTTGGTCCGATCGGATAGTTCTCTTGTCCGGTCGGATGGTTCACCAGTAACTTTATTCCGATCGGTTTAGCCCTCCATCTGGTTGGATGGCACTGTTCGCTGTGATAATTAATTTATTTTTTTTATACATTTTAATTAACGTATATACATTTATTTGTCCCTACAAAACTCACAAGAAGATTCATTAAACAGAAATAAATCGCGCAAGCACAAATGTTTTATTATTCAATAATTGAGCATAAATGCTTTTTATTTAAACTCAAAATTCAACCGAACGATAACAACCAATTCTTAAACACAAGCACAGCTAAAATAAAATTAACATAAATAAGGAATTAAGATCCTAAGGTCTAGGTCCATAAGCCACATCTTCAAGGTTTTTATATCCTCCTCCATCTCGGCAATCTTGGCCTTGAGTTCGACGATCTTGTTGTCCACCTCGACCAAATATTTGTGGAGGGTGGCTATGTCCTCCGTCAATGACATCTCCTCGCAGATGTAATTAGAGATATCCGCCCTCATCTCACTCATTTTTACTCTCTGTTCCTCCAGTTTAATTTCATAACTCACCGTATCTTTGTATTTCTTTCTACTTACCCACCCATGACCAAAGTGAATGGGGGATGGATTGTTGCTCATGTTTCTAATTGAGTATTCAAAAACCATGGAATTTATAAAGAAAAAGATAGCTGTGAAGAATTAGAACACTGACGATGGATTTTTATAGGAATAAGAGGCTAAGAGGATGGGAGTCTAAGGATCTTTTAGAATCAAGAAGTTCCTAGTTTTTTCCTCAAGTACCAAAAATAATAGGATTGAAAATTAGCTATTATTTAGCATAATCCTTACCAAATTAGACTTACCTTGCGTAATATTCTTACCAAATCTGTGTTCAGAATCAGATGATTTCACCGCAATATCCGATCGGATAGTATTTTATCTGACCGGATGGTATGTATTCGGACTGTCCGATCGGTCATCACCCTTGTCCAGTCGGATTGTAGTCCAGAAAGTTTTATCCGACCGGTTGTTTTCATCCCTCCGATCGGATGCTCTGTGCTGAAGGTTGATTTCAAGCTTCCTATACATCTCAAAGCATAAATAACACCCCTATCTCTACTCCAAACTTCGAACATGAAAAATATGTACAGAAATGAAAATAAGAACACTTGGGTTACCTCCCAAGAAGTGCAACTTTTAACGTTCTTTGCTAGACATTACCTTGTATTGGTTCAAGAATCTTGAGGTGGATTGTTCAGTAGCATGACTTCACGATTGGTCTTGGGGATGGGTCCCCCATGATATAACTTTACTCAATGTCCATTGACTTGGAACGTGGAATCGCTTTTCTGGTCGTACAAAGTGACAGCCCTAATTTGTTGATATTAATAATCAAATATGGCCCACTCCATTTCGACTTGAGTTTCCTGGAAAAAGTTTGAAACGTGGGTTAAATAGTAACGATGGTTTCCCTACCTCCAATTCTTTTGGAACAAGATTTTTGTCGTGCATATCTTTCATGTTTTCCTTGCTTTCCCACGCCATCCCATAAGAGTCGTTTCTTATTTTCTCCAACTCTCTAAATTCCAACTTCCGAAATTCACTAGCCTCGTTCATATCCATGTTTATTTTTTGTATCGCCCATTCCGTCGTGTGTGCTAACTCAACTGGAAGATGACAAGACTTACCATAAACCAATCGAAAAGAACTCATGCCCAAAACCATTTTGTGGGTCATTCGATACACCCATAATGCAACAACGAGTTTCATCGCCCAATCTCTATGGTTTGGCAACACTGTCTTCTCCAGAATGCCCTTAATTAGTCGATTGCTTGTTTCCACGTGTTTCGATGTTTGTGGATGATAGGGGGTTGCTACTTTGTGTCGCACCCCATATTTGCTCATCAACCGAGCGAAAGCACAATTACAGAAATGGCTACCTCCCTCACTTATGATTGCTCTTGGCACTCCAAAACGGCTGAAGATGTTCTTATGTAAGAACTTGAGAACAATCTCGGAGTTAGCCTTCCGGGTTGGTATCGCTTCCACCCATTTCGACACATAATCAACTCCAATAAGGATGTACTCATACTCTCCACTCTTCTGAAATGTTCCCATAGAATCGATGTCCCATACATCGAAGATTTCGATTGCTTGATTCGGAACCAATGACATCTCGTTCTTCTTCCCTATTGAGCCCGATCTTTGGTAATTATCGCATGTCTCGAAGTAATAGTGTACGTCGGCGAATAGTGAGGGCCAATATAAACTGGATTGGAGGACTTTGAATGCTGTCTTCTGGCTTCCAAAATATCCTCCTTCGTCATGACAAAACCTCAACAAATCAATCTTTTCTTCGTCCGGTACACACCTTTGATAGAGTCCATCCTTGCAACGTTTATATAGGTATAGATCGTCCCAAAAGAAACTCCTGTATTTAGATAAAAATCTCTTTCTTTCTTGGGCAGAAAGGTGGTTAGGGATAATATTGCATGTAAGATAATTGACAAAATCAGCATACCAAGGCTCCCCAATGTTTTCAACAGTGTTAGCATCCTCATAAGGAAAAATATCATCGAAAAAATCAAGTTTGCTGGACTCACTATCTACTAACATGCGAGATAAATGATCGTCAACCACATTTTCACTTCATTTTCTATCCTTGATTTCAACGTCGAAATCTTGCAAAAGAAGAACCCAACGAATCAACCTTGGTTTACTTTGGATTTTAACAAATAAGTGGTGCAAGGCCGCACGATCGGTGTGCACAATTACTTTTGATCCCACAATACAAGAATGGAATTTATCTAATGAAAAAACTACACCAAATAGTTCACGTTCAGTGGTGGTATAATTACGTTGTGCACTATTTAGCATGAGACTAGTATAATAGATCACCCTTAGCAACTTATCGACACGTTGCCCTAAAACAGCCCCTACCGCGTCGTTAGACGCGTCACATAATCTCGAATGGTAGTGACCAATCATGTGCAACAACAACTGGTGCATGTGTTCGTTTTTTTTTTCAAAACGTTAAAAGCATCAAGACATTTATTATCAAACTCAAAAGGCACATCTTTATTTAACAATTTACACAACATGCGGCAAATTTTTGAAAAGCCTTTTATGAAATGACGATAAAATCCCGCGTGACCTAGAAAACTTCTAATTCCTTTTACATCTTTAGGTGATGGGAGGGTTTCAATAACATCAGTTTTTGCTTTATCAACTTCCAACCCTTTGCTTGACACAACATGCCCAAACACAATCCCACTTTTTAACATAAAGTTCGATTTCTTCTAACTCAATGTCAAACAAGACTCTACACATCTTTCAAGTACTTTAGACAAATTATTTAAGCAATGCGAGAAAGATGAGCCATATATCAAAAAATCATCCGTGAAGACTTCGAGGAAGTCGTCAATGAACTCGGTGAAGATGGATAGCATGTATCTATGGAATATTGCTGGTGCGTTGCATAATCCGAATGGAATTCTTCGGTAAGCATACGTGCTAAAAGGACACGTAAATGTAGTCTTCTTCTGATCTTTCAGAGCTATCACTATTTGATAATAACCTAAAAGGCCGTCCAAGATGCAATAGTATTCGTGTCCTGCCATTTTATTGAGCATTTGATCCATGAATGGAAGTGGGAAGTGATCCTTTCTTGTTGCTGCATTTAGTTTACGGTAATCTTTGCACATGCGCCACCCGGTGGTTAAGCGCGTTGGAACAACTTCTCCCTTCTCATTTTCCACAGATGTCATGCCTCCTTTCTTCGGAAATACGTGCACTGGTCCGACCCACTCACTATCGAACACGGGGTAGATAATTCCTTCTTCAATAAGTTTGAAAGTTTCCTTTTTGACTACCTCTTGAAGTGTCAGGTTCAAGCATCTTTGTCCGTACCTAATTGGTTTGGCTCCTTCTTCTAACTCAATCCGATGCATGCACGTCACCGGACTTATTCCTCTAATATCTGCGATGCTCGAACAAATTGCTTGTTTGTACTTTTTAAATACCTCGATCAATTCCTTTTTTCATGCTCGGCTAGTTCCGCGAAAATTATCACGGGTTTTCTCTCGTTGGCTTCAAGAAAAATATAATTGAGGTGGCTCAGAAGTTGTTTCAACTCCATTTTAGGTTCTAACACGGGTTGAATAGACATTTCGTTCACGTGCTCCTCTTCAATCTCAAATAGGTCGACCACCCCCTCCGTATAAAAATTTTCGTCCTCAACGTTCAATTCCTCGAAAGCTATGATGCCAAACAAATCTTTCACTCATTGATCCACTCAGTCGAGATAAGAACAATCGGGTTCCATTGAATGTGAAGGAACTTGTTGAATGTCTTTAAGTGAAAATGTGACCGATTCATTAAACAATGAAAGTGTCATTTTTCCTCGGCCCATGTCGATCAAGGCGTGTGATGTTGACATGAAAGTTCTACCAAGAAGAATTGTGTGCTCCCTGCTCGATTTTACAATTTCTCCGACATCTAATATCATAAAGTCCACGGGGACAACCAAGGAACCAACTTCTACCAAAATGTCCTCGACTACTCCCAAAGCATGTCGCACTGATCGGTCAGATAACTGAAGTCTCAATCTTGTTGATTTCATCTTCCGAAGGTTGAGTTGTTTTTAAAAGGCGTAGGGCATCAATTTGATCCATGCCCCTAAATCGAGCATTCTTATAGCTTTTTGTCCATCACCAAGAGTTATCATGATGCAGAAACTCCCCAGTTTGCCCACTTTCGGTTGTAGTGGTTGATGGCAAATTGCACTTACTTCTTTTGATAACACTATTCTCTCGTTTTCCTCTAGCTTCCTCTCCTTCGATGCAAGTTCTTTGAAAAGTTTTACGTATCCCGGCATTACCTTGATCACATCAAATTGTGGTAAGTTTACGTTCATGTTCTTCAACATGTTGTAGAGCTCCATGAATTTCTTGCTCTCTTTTGCTGGCTTGAGTCGGTTTGGAAATGGTACAGAGTATCGGATGACTCGTTGCTATTTGATACTGCTCAGATTCTCCTGCATATGGGTTCCATCTGACCAGATATCCTCTCCAGTCCAATCGGATAAAACTTCCTGTCCTCCGGTCCGATCAGAATTATGCTTCGTCCGGTCGGACAAAACTTTCTGTCCACTGGTCCGATCGGAATTGTGCTTTGTCCAATCGGATAAAACTCTCTGTTCTCCAATCCGATCGGATTTTTGTTCCATCTGGTCGGACAAAACTTTCTGTTCATCACTCCAATCGAATTTTTGCCTTATCCGGTCGGATTCCTTGGCTAATTTCTCCTTCAAAATACGTTCGTCATCATAATCCTCCACTTCCGTCACTCCGATTCTGTTATCGACTTTCTTACCTTCCCGTAGAACATGTATGGCCATTGACTGCTCGGGTGGACTGGGGAGCTTTATGGGGTTGGCTCTGAGTTTTGCCACAGACGCGGAAAGTTGTCCTATCATCATCTCCAACTTTTCCTTTTTTTCTTTGTTCGATTATTTTCCTCGATGGTTCGAAGGGTTTCTTCCTGATTGTATAGTGTTTTCATCTCTTGCCTTTGCCTCCAAAGTCACAACTCTTCGTCGGAATCTTGGGGTATTGGGATTTGTTGTTGTTGTAGCGGAACTTGATATTGTTGTTGTTGTGGTTGGCCTTGCCTTTGCGGAAAAAGTTGTTGATAACTACCTTGGCCCTGGTTCTGAAAGGAGTTGTAATAGCTCAGTCCTCACCTGTAATGTAATTTGGACTCCCCGGTCCTTACATGAGGTTACTCGGATTATACGAGTTGTAAGTTTTAGTGAACTTGTAACCAAATTCGTTGTTGGATTGGAATTCTTGCACGGCGTTAGCCTCTTCGTCCTCGTCTTTGTCAAATGTTACGTCACAAGCGTTGGATCCATGCCCAAATGCTCCACAAATCCCACACGTTTCGTTTGATGGTTACGTTGTTTCCTTCTCGCGCGTCATCATTACTACCAATAATGCAACTTGTCTCATAAGCTCCTCAAGTTTGCTACTCTCCCCTTTAGATGCCGATACTTCGTTCACTCTAATTTTCCTTAGTCGGGAACTAGTTTGTCTTGATTTTTCACCCAAAAGTTCGAACAAATCCCATGCCTCCATCGCGGTTAAATCTCCAAAGTCTCCGGCCTTGTTCTCAACTTGTTGCTTAAAGTTTGGTAACAATCCTTCGTGAAAATAGTTGTTGACCATTTCAGAACTATTGTTGTGCTGCGGGCATGCGTGTAGATGTCCTTTGTATCTTTCCCAAGCTTCGTGGAATGACTCTCCATCCATTTGCTAGAAATTGGGGAATTCTCTCCTTAGTTTGGCCGTATTTTGAGCCGAATAAAATCTGCCCACAAACTTCTTAAACACCATATCCCAATTGGTTAGGGAGTTGGGTTACAATAACAAAAGCCACTGTTTGGCCTTGTCCTTCAAGCTACTCGGAAAACATCTCATCCTTAGTTGATTCTCATTTAATCTAAATGCTGGAATTCTAAACACCGCCGTGTAAAACTGATAGGCGAGAAATTGTACGATATTTAATGGTTTAATTCCTATATTTTTATGTGCTTAATATTCTTATATATATATATATTTATTTCTCGCATATTTATTATTATGAGTAGTCGAGCACCAATTATGTATTTTTCTCTTATTTTGCAGTAATTAGGTGCTAAATTGGTGACTTGAAGATTTAAGGATGATGCATAAGAGTTGCACGAGGAAACGAGAGACAAAACGAGTGAATTGGCAAAGAAAGGACGATTCTGGATTATCTAAATGGGTTATCACTGGGATCAACCGTTATAGAATGCAGGGAACAACTAACATCACTGCTAGTCAAGAACCGTTATAGTATCCTGCAAGCCTGCCGAGCCCTGCCGATCGCTGCCTGCGTCGCTCGAACAGCCCGCCCGCGTCGACCGGTTGATGTCGGTGGACGCCAGAACCGTTATAGAATCCCTTGCCGATGCAATTGCCCACGAACTCTCTGTTGCGTCGATCTGAAATGCGTCGAACGACGCAAGTCGACGTAACTGCCCAGAAAATGCATTTTTAAGGGTTTCTTATTGCCCAAGACTTCCTAAACCTATAAATACCTCCCTTAAACATCAAAAACGTCTAACACATTAATCCTAGGGTTTCTAAGCCCCAAAAGGAGTCCAAAACACCCAACAATCAAGAGCTTGAAGATTGAAGACTCATGATTCAAGATCTAAGCTTTCTTATCCCTCTTATCTTAGATTTATATTTTATTTATTTATTTTTCTTCTTTTATTTCATGAACTCCATTTGAGAGTAGTTGTTGATTCTAGTCCTAGGGATGTTGCGACCCTCGGGATATTATGTTTTAATTAATTTTTGCGTATTTATTTCGTTCTTCATATGAGATTGCTTGTGTTATTCTGTTTACATATCATGATTGCTATATTCATGACATGATTGCTTAATTCTTTATTTGGATTGGCCACCTAGATAAGAGATTTGGTTATCAAATGCTAGAAAGATGACTGCTTCCCGTGTAATTGTCGTAGTTTCGATTTCTCTGAAGCAACTAATGGTCTCGTATCATTAGGGATAACACAACATAAGTTTAATAAACCGAGCTAGAAAGATGACTGCTTCAACGACGAGCGGTCAAAGCATCAAAAATAATATTTATAAAGTCCTCGACTTTCCTCTACTAACTAGTAGCAGTGGCAAGTAAGGGTCGATCCCACCAGGAGTGTGGATTAATTTGTGATTATTCGAATTTAAATAAAATAACAAACGGGGGTAGAGAATATTAACTATTCTAAGAAAATTAAATAACTAAATAATTAACGAAAACAATTAAACGAAATAAATAAGAAGATAATAAATAATAAAATAACTTTCCAGTCCTAGTTCAGTTTCTACAACTACTCTCTAATGGAGTTCATGAAATAAAAGAAGAAAAATAAATAAATAAAATATAAATCTAATATAAGAGGGATAAGAAAGCTTAGATCTTGAATCTTGAGGCTTCAATCTTCAAGCTCTTGATTGTTGGGTGTTTTGGACTCCTTTTGGGGCTTAGAAACCCTATGATTAATGTGTTAGACGTTTTTTATGTTTAAGGGAGGTATTTATAGGTTTAGGAAGTCTTGGGCAATAAGAAACCCTTAAAAATGTATTTTCTAGACAGTTGCATCGACGTTGCGTCGTTCGACACGTTTCGGATCGACGCAACAGAGAGTTCGTGGGCAAGTGCATCGGCCAGGGATTCTATAATGGTTCTGGCATCAACCGACGTCAACTGGTCGATGCGGGCGGGCTGGTCGAGCGACGCAGGCAGCGCTCGGCAAGGCTGGTCGAGGGACGCAGGCAGCGCTCGGCAAGGCTGGTCGGCAGGGCTCGGCAGGCTGGCAGGCTGGCAGGATACTATAACGGTTCTTGACTGGCAGTGATGTTAACTGTTCCCTACTTTCTATAACGGTTGATCCCAGCGATAACCCATCTAGATAACCCAGAATCGTCATTTCTTTGCCAATTCACTCGTTTTCTCGTGCAACTCTTATGCATCATCCTTAAATCTTCAAGTCACCAATTTAGCACCTAATTAATGCAAAATAAGAGAAAAATACACAATTGGTGCTCGACTACTCATAATAATAAATATGCGAGAAATAAATATATATAAGAATATTAAGCATATAAAAATATAGGAATTAAACCATTAAATATTGTACAATTTCTTGCCTATCAAAAACTCTCGAATAAAGTTAAGTGTGTCCTCATTTTCCATGTCATAGAAGGTTGGTAATTGGTTGACAATATTTGACTTCAACTCATAGTCTCGTGCCACGGGGCCTAAGATGATAGTTGAATTGTATGGGCCAATGGTTGGGCACACGAGGTCTCCTTGTCGGCATTCATTTGGATATCGTTGCCCTCGGCCTCCACGAAAGTTTCTTCCTCCTCCATTGTTCAAATTGTATTGTTCATCTTCATAAGGCTGGTCGTACTGGTCATTTTGCCAAACACGGTACATTTGTTCAGTCCTTCCATTTCTTGGATGATTTGGTCCTCGTGTTCGGTTCTCAAATTCAAAATGATTTTGTTGGTTATTTTGGGGATGGGCCCCGCCATTTCAACATGATTGTCTTCGAATATCTGATTTTCACATGCGTTGAAAGCTCGGGCTTCCTCTCGGTTCGGAAATGTTGTTGCATTCGATCTACTGATTGTTCTGGCCACATCACTCAACGGTCATAATGGGGTTGTGGTACCCTATTTTGCGCTGGAGGATTAACATGTTCAAGGACTTCGTGTCCTCTTAGTTCTTTTTCACGATCATTCTTCTGAGTTTCAATTTGAGCGATATTCGTGCATCTTCATTTTGGATTTCATTTTGTGGATTTTGATCTTTATTTTGCATGTCATCTTTGGTTGGCATGCCATATGGTTGATCGTGAGGAGGGTTACGATTGTCTTGCCCTCTCCCTCAGCCATTTGTTCTTCCTACTCTCCCTCCATTTCCTCGGCCGCCATTATGTGGATTGTTCGACATGATGGCTTGAGTTGCTTCAGATTGGTTCCCGACGGGGGAAGGAAAAAGGCGTCTTGGTCTTCCTACTCATTCGAAGTTGTCTATGAGTGGCGCAAGTTCACCTCTTAGTCCTCTACGACCTTGTATAAACAACAAAAAAACTCAATGTATCGAGTGGTAAACCAAGGACAAAAATAAACGTAACAAACATAAATTAAACACGTATAAACTTCGTTAATACCTTTGCCACTCACCGTCGACGTCGCCAAATTTTGATCCTAACGTAATGAGTCCTACGACAATGCGGATATTTACAAAAAGAAGGTGATGTCCCAACATGACAAGAAGATCACGGCTAAAGATCTTCAAGATGGTATGCAAATTCTATTGTTTAACTCTCGTCTCCGGTTGTTCCCCAAAAAACTCAAATCACGATGGAGTGGTCCGTTTCTGGTTGAAGAAGTTTTTTCGCATGGAGTTGTGAAGTTAGTCAACGAAAAGAGCAATGAAAGTTTTCAAGTAAACTGCCATCGAGTTAGGCCGTACTTTCAAGAATTAGGGGTGAATCATGCTAAGGAGACTCTGACTCTCATTGACCCATTCTCGACGTAGATGGTCTGAATTCGTCAAACTATTGACGTTAAAAAAGCGCTTCTTGGGAGGCAACCCAAGCCTTTTCACTTTATTTGTTTTTGTGTGTTTTGTTTCTTTTCGTTTTAGGTTCCCCTTGACTTTGAAGCCTATTGGATGATCTTGGATGCTCGACTCATCACCACAAGCGCGATTTCAGGGATGTATCTCTCTTTCTCTTACCTTTTACCATACTTAGCTTAATGTTTTGTATTATACAATGTGGACATTGTATGGTTTAAGTGTGTGTGTGGGGGGGGTGGGGGGGGGGGGGGTGTTTGTCCTTGGTTTGGTTAGTAAATTTTTGTATGCTTGCTTGTGGTTTATTTGAGCCATGTGTATTTATATTGATTGGAACCTTGACGAAGTGACGTGGTTAGATGCTTTGGTTAGGATATTTAGATTTCCGTTCGAACAATAGTGTGATTGTGGGGAATGAAGTGTAAATAATCTATGAAGTGTCTTGTTCCCTGTTCTAGTCTTGTTGCATTCCAAAGGGTTGATTACTCTCTACTAGCCCCGTTCTCCGATACCCTCTACAAGAATTTATGTAATTTTTCTTTTTATTTTGGAGACGTTAATACTCCATGTGCTGAATTTGAAAAATGCTATCATTTGCACCTAACAACATAAGATCGAAGTCAATGAACTCTCGTTTTTGATGTATGTATATCATGCTCATTTTGTACCTCATCTTCATGGGTACTTGTAAAAAAAAATAGAGAGAGAGAGAACAATATAAGAAAAATAAAATAAAGAATAAAGAATAAGTACAATAAGAGAAAACCTTGTACAAGTCAAGTTCGAGTTTTTGTTTTTGTTTCTCAAATTGTATTGTTAAAGAGGTGTATGGATGACTGGGCTAGTCGGGTGACGACTTGGCGGTTTGTTCAGGGTTAGACTTAGGACGAGGCATGGATGGATGACGTGCATGGAGGCCAACTCATTACTTTTAGGTGTTCGGAAGCGAGTCTAGGTCTTTTATCTCAACGTATCATTTCGTTCTTTTAGTTGAGTTTTCAGTCGATTTAATGCATTAACTTCTTGAATCATATGAATGCATTAGTGATTAAGTCATCGGGTAATTAGCTTTCTCTTGTGTACGTCTAGATTAGATTTTGCTTGAGGACAAGCAAAAAGCTAAGTGTGGGGGAGTTGATTTGTACATTTTTGTATGTGATTTTCGTGTATTTTTTCATTGTGTTTTGTTTGCTTTTATGTGTTTTAGGTTTATCTTTTTCTTGTTTTTCTTCATTTTAATGTTTTTCATTTCGTATCGTGTTTAATGTTTTTCTACTCTATTTTATAAATAATAATTTAATTTTGCTTAATTTCTTATTTCAGCTTCAATACAAAGAAGACGAGATGCACGACGTGCTAGCGACGCCCGCAGCCAGCGCTGCGTCGATGCCAGGAGACGCCCGCGTCGGTCGATGCTAGGTCGACGCATAGCTGCAGTAACGTAGATCATACCTCCGTCGATCGACGACCTGTAGACGCAAACTTGCAGTCGCGTCGGTCGATGCACTGCCTGGTCGACACGAGCATCCTGACTCGTGTCGACGTCGACACTCGAACCCCGTCGGTCGACGCTCCGGCGGTTGAGTAGTTATTTTAGGGAAAACCAGTAAAAAGTCGTTGGTTTCTTAAAAATTCCATCAGATTAACTTGGGGGAAAGTTTCACAATATTCAGAAACCTCAAGTATAGTTCCATTCCAATTAAATTGAAGATTCCAATTGATGATCAAGTTGTTCTCTTGTTTCTACGTTGTTCGTCTTTTAAGTTCGTTGTTCGTGCTGAAGATTGTTATATTGCTACTGATTTTGTCTGAATAATAAGTTTCCTGAACTACTTGATTTGCTTAATGTTCAGATTTAGTATTGTCTAACTTTGGATTTTAATGTTGTACTTTCATTTAACTAGTTATTAGTTTAGTAATTCATGCACGGTTTACTTTTAATTCGCTTGTTCAATTATGTTTGTTTTCTCATTTTATAAATCCTAGTTTTTATCGCTTTCAACTCGTTTTAATTTTTGTATGCTCGTTTTCAAATTCGTAGTTATAGAAACTCATCCCCGGAAATGGATCATGTGTTTAGTTATAGAATTGTTAAACAAACATTTATAGACGCCGATTTCAATTCCTTGTGATTCGACTCGAGTCAAGCTTATCGCCTACAATAGCTCCGTTCTCTTACGGATGAGATTTTTATTTTTAAAGCGAAAAAGTTTGATTCAACCAATTCAACATTTAACTATTCTAACTAAAGACCGTTCCACCAAATATCATTCAAATAATTCATCAAAATATTGATATGCATTCTCTAAACATTATCCGAAAATAATTTTAATTAAAAATAACACACCAAGTTATTCAAATCGGAATAATACAACCCACTAATTATCATAAAACAATCCATCACCCAATCGTTCATAAAAACTTAACTATAAACGATTCACAAGGAACATCCAAACATGATATCAAAAGATTACTATCTAACATGAATCACCAAACTAATTAACGAGATAAAGTTTAGAATTTAGTAAATCGTGAGAAAACTCAATCACGATACTACGATGATTCCTTTCCAAGTCCAGCTATTCTTGTGAATGAAATGAACTTCATTGAACCCGGGAAGTTTGTCACGAACCTCCGTCTCCAGCGGTTATCACGTACCAATCAAACTTCTAAATGAATTTGTCGTAAGGGCTATAAGTCAAAGGTTGAGAAAGTTGTCAATTATCTTTCCAATGAATATGATCCAGTCTAAGGATGAAAGGATAGATCTTCTCTGAGAATTTCTGAGTTTTAAAGGCTCAAGAACCGTTTCGTAACTGAAGAATCCTGAAAATCTGCATTTGTAACGTATGAGTCCGATCGGATGAAAGTTTCTGTCTTCTTATCCGGTCGGACATAGCGCTTATCCGATCGGTGCGTGTTTTAAAAGTCAATCCAATCGGTTATTGAGTTCATTCGGTCGGATAGGTGTTCTTTTGGCTACTTCGAGCGCTGATTCTTTGTCTTCATCTCCCGGGTTTTTTTAAGTGATTCAGCTGAAAGAGAAAAACAAGAAAAATGGTCCAAAATGACCAATTATTGGATGAAAAGTCAAAAAGCTTAGCAAAAGGCCAAAGAATGCAAAATCATGCAAAATAGCTTATTCTTAACCTAAGAAGATGGTAAAAAGACTCAAACATGACTCAAAATATGTACAAAAGTGTAACAAAAAAGTATGAATCAATTACACAGCCCAAAGGGCATCACTATGAACTCATATTGCCCATTATAAGTATTAAAAGTTGTAAGGTGCCTATCACTTGGACTCATTATTATCTGAAAACAACCTGACCTCAGGTTAATCTTGGAGAAGTATTCAGACCCCTGTAATTCATCCGGCAGCTCATCAATAATAGGGATAGGATAGTCATGTTTTATGGTTAGGCTGTTAAGGTATCTCTAGTCCACACACATTCTCCAGGTAGAGTCCTTCTTCTTGACTAGTGGTACAGGGGATGAAAATGGGCTATTATTGTGTTGTATAATCCCAGACTCTCGCAATTCCTTTACAATCTTTTCAATTTCATTTTTTGACTGTGTGACACTCTATATGGAAACTGATGCTTAGGGTTTCTACCCTCTTTTAGAATTATTTGATGTTCAACACCTCTGATTGGTGATAACCTTTTAGGATCTTCAAAAACATCCTAAAATTTTAGGAGTAGGTCATCTAATTGGTCATCATTGTGCTCAGTGTCAGGTTTAGATCTAATCTAGAACATTTCTTCTATCTAAGAGGGCATGTCCTGGTGAATCATCTTGACAAGGGTATGGCCATAAATTAAGTGGCACTCATGAGGAGTAGATATAGCTTGTATTTTCACCTTTTTCCCAGTAGGTTGACATTGAAGGTCATCTTATCCTAATCAAACTCAATGGGTGTGCGGGACTTCAACCAATCCCCTTCTAAAGTTAGGTCACAGCCCTCATTGGCTAGTACCCTAGGTGGAAAGATAAATCGGTGCCTGATTTGCATCTTTTTGTACATATTTTCATTTTCGATTTTGTTTCACGTTGCGTGTTTTTCGCTTGCTTTTTGTTGCTTTAGGATTCGGGTTGGCCGTTTTTCGTATTTCTAGATTTTCTTAGATTTTGTACGTTTTATTAGTAATTTTCGTAGTTTTTCACTTTTCCATTTTTCTTGGCCGTAGGACGTCCAAGCGGGGCCCACGCTCATTTGGGATCGTTGATACTCGACTCAGGAATGGACGGACAAAGCAAGGAAGATTCCAGGGAATTTTGGCATTTTGGACGATGCAGTCGATCAACTGCCGACATGGACGATCGACTGCTTTTTCAGTCGATCGACTGAAAAGCAGATTTTGAGATTGAATAAGTGACCAGACGTCATTTCAACCAACAACTTGCTCCTGATAGCTTTCTCCCCCAAGGAAGCTCCCCAAACCAGGTTTTTCTCCAGTTTTTCATATTTTACTTATTTTAATTTCTAAAATTCCTAGTAATTAGTTATGGATTAATCAAGCTTAGATCTTAGTTGTGTAATGTTCAAGCTTTGTTTTAAGCTATCTTTTGTGAAGAACCAGCCAGCTTTCAAGCTTTCCTCCTTCAAGCTTTTTGTAATCACATACATTTGGTAATATCCTTCTATAATCTAGTCTTATTTTCATGTTATTCCTTTTTAATATTGTATTGTATTATGGATCATTAGTTTAGTGTTTCTTTTGATCGTCAAACTTTCAATTTCATTTTATAGCTTTCTAGCTTATGAACTTATGCTTTTAAGTTATTAAGTTGAAATCAATTTCTAAGTTGTAAAAGTTGTTAAGATCTTCCTTTTAAACCCTTAATTAATGTTAAGTACTTTGTTGACTTATTCAAATAAGTTGACTTTGATTTTCCCTCCATTTTCCTAATTTCAAATTATTAGGTTTTAATAGTTAATTAGTTTAAATTGTTCGTTTTTAATATAAGCTTTAATTTCCTTTAAATGTTTCAATGTTTTTAAATCTTAAGTTTCAATTTAAATCTTAGTTATAAAAACCGAAAAATGATTATCGCTTTCTAGGGTTAAATTAGCTTAATCGAACCGACGATAAGAACGACTGAGAAACCGAAAGCTGATCACATCCATCCTCGAGAGACACGACTCGGGACAACTCACCGCACCTACAGTCGACTCCGTACTATTGCGGAGACGATTTCTAGAGCGTCGAGAAATCTTCGATCAGTGACCTTGCATTTTCCATTTGAAGTTTGCCACTCTAGTAGAGCTGACCATCTTCTGTCCATTGGCTACCTTAACCGGAATAGGCTTAGCAGGTTCTAGCATGCATCCCACCTCTTAGCAGTGGATTCCTGTATGAAGCTTAGTGTACTGTCTGTATCAATGAGTATGTGCATCTTTTCAACCCCTACTGATTCATTAAGTCTCATGGTTCTAACCCCACCTTCACCTGATATTGAATTTAGGGATATCTGTATTTCCTCCATAGCTTCAGAATTAACCTGCTCCTCTTCACTGTCAGGTAGGGAATGCTGATAATGTACCTCTTCCTTTTCAGTCATTATCATGTATGAAACTCTATTCTTGCACCTGTGCCCATTATAAAAAGGTTCATCACAATTATAGCAAAGCCCTTCCTCTCTTCTGATAGCCATTTCTGAAGCAGTGAGGAGCTTGAACTGGGTTTGTTGGTAGTTTGGGGGTTTTTTTAAGGTAGCACTCAGCTCAGTCCTCCTAGGGTTAAATGTTGTAACTGGTTTAGCTGTTGTCCTGAGCCTACTTGCCAATGTTTCTAAGGTATGTTGTTGCCTCTGTCCCAAACTCAATAGCCTGTTGTAGTGATGTAACATATGCATAAAGGACTGTAACTCTTCACTTAACCCACTGATAAAACTTGCAATGAAATAATCCTCAGAATAAGTACCACTATTCAATAGCAGCATACAGGCCCTTAACTCCTCAAGTTTCTCCACATAATATACATAGGAGTGTGTGTGTTTTAATTTTTGAACTCAGTAATGATCTTCGACTCATTTAGTTCCTCAAACCTAGCAAAAGATTACCTCAAGGAATTGGGACCAGGTAAGGTCCAGTTGTTTAACAGAAAACTGTTGGTACCATTGGGTAACTTTTCCCTCAAAATGCATAGACGCTAGGGTTACCTTTTGTGAGTCTGGAAATGTTGGGTATGATTTGA
>BMAC01000693.1:336941-380731 GCA_014905375.1 Phtheirospermum japonicum | reverse complement strand
ACGCAACGAACGAGGTTGATAAACCGGCAGACGCGAAAAGAACGAGAAATCGAGCCGGGCGCTGGAATCCAGTCGGCCGACTGGATGTTCAGTCGATCGACCGACTTTGTAGTCGATCGACTAAACTGGCACAATCGACTGGATTCCAGGGAATTTTGGCATTTTGGACGATGCAGTCGATCAACTGCCGACATGGACGATCGACTGCTTTTTCAGTCGATCGACTGAAAAGCAGATTTTGAGATTGCAATGTTTTTAAATCTTAAGTTTCAATTTAAATCTTAGTTATAAAAACCGAAAAATGATTATCGCTTTCTAGGGTTAAATTAGCTTAATCGAACCGACGATAAGAACGACTGAGAAACCGAAAGCTGATCACATCCATCCTCGAGAGACACGACTCGGGACAACTCACCGCACCTACAGTCGACTCCGTACTATTGCGGAGACGATTTCTAGAGCGTCGAGAAATCTTCGATCAGTGACCTTGCATTTTCCATTTGAAGTTTGCCACTCTAGTAGAGCTGACCATCTTCTGTCCATTGGCTACCTTAACCGGAATAGGCTTAGCAGGTTCTAGCATGCATCCCAACCTCTTAGCAGTGGATTCCTGTATGAAGCTTAGTGTACTGTCTGTATCAATGAGTATGTGCATCTTTTCAACCCCTACTGATTCATTAAGTCTCATGGTTCTAACCCCACCTTCACCTGATATTGAATTTAGGGATATCTGTATTTCCTCCATAGCTTCAGAATTAACCTGCTCCTCTTCACTGTCAGGTAGGGAATGCTGATAATGTACCTCTTCCTTTTCAGTCATTATCATGTATGAAACTCTATTCTTGCACCTGTGCCCATTATAAAAAGGTTCATCACAATTATAGCAAAGCCCTTCCTCTCTTCTGATAGCCATTTCTGAAGCAGTGAGGAGCTTGAACTGGGTTTGTTGGTAGTTTGGGGGTTTTTTTAAGGTAGCACTCAGCTCAGTCCTCCTAGGGTTAAATGTTGTAACTGGTTTAGCTGTTGTCCTGAGCCTACTTGCCAATGTTTCTAAGGTATGTTGTTGCCTCTGTCCCAACTCAATAGCCTGTTGTAGTGATGTAACATATGCATAAAGGACTGTAACTCTTCACTTAACCCACTGATAAAACTTGCAATGAAATAATCCTCAGAATAAGTACCACTATTCAATAGCAGCATACAGGCCCTTAACTCCTCAAGT
Source organism: Phtheirospermum japonicum (assembly GCA_014905375.1). Taxonomy (NCBI): domain Eukaryota; kingdom Viridiplantae; phylum Streptophyta; class Magnoliopsida; order Lamiales; family Orobanchaceae; genus Phtheirospermum; species Phtheirospermum japonicum. The sequence continues at coordinate 379,509 of BMAC01000693.1, read as the reverse complement.
TTCTCCACATAATATACATAGGAGTGTGTGTGTTTTAATTTTTGAACTCAGTAATGATCTTCGACTCATTTAGTTCCTCAAACCTAGCAAAGATTACCTCAAGGAATTGGGACCAGGTAAGGTCCAGTTGTTTAACAGAAAACTGTTGGTACCATTGGGTAACTTTTCCCTCAAAATGCATAGACGCTAGGGTTACCTTTTGTGAGTCTGGAATGTTGGGTATGATTTTGAAGTACCCTTGGCATTTTAGGATCCATGATCTAGGCTGTGAGCCATCAAACTCTGGGAAATCCAACTTGGGAAGTGGTGTGATGATATTGGCAGTAGGGTGGTCTTTTGTCATTCTATTGGGAGTGAGTTTTTGATTAGGGTTTGTTCTTGCGGAGGACCAACCTGGTCCTGGATCACCCATAATTGGCCCTTCATCAGCTGGTTTTAGAGCTTTATCACAGTTTAGTAGCTGTAACTAGATAGATGCTAGGGGTTGAGACAAGTGATCAAACTTGTTCATCATTTCTGTGTTGATTTTTGTAATCTGTTCCAGCATTTTCATCTTGAATGCTTCTCTCTTTGCAGATTCAGCTTGGAGGATTTGGTCTATGCATTTCTGGGCTTCTTTCAAGTCTTTAAACGGGTGATTTCTATCATTTACAAAGATCGGTGGCTCTGCGATACCAATTGTTATGTTTGGGAAATTATTGTGATTTTTTGGGATTTTTCTGTATTCTTTCTGTATTTGATCTCCAGATTATTAGATAAATAGATATGGGAGGAATAGACTTAGAGAGGAAGATATAAGATATAAATTGTAATTGTTTATCCTTCATTCTGTGTTTACATTACATATATTCCCCAAAGCAGGGGGGACCAAAAGCATTATGCTTGATCCACATATCACGAAATACACTAACAAACCAAAACAAATAGGATTAAAACAAGTGGATGGCTAAAATAAAAGCAATTGAAACTGTAAGGCATCAGATTACGCCATGTGTCCTTAGTCCCCAAGTTCGGTACCCGTTTCCTTCTTCTGGGTCGATCCGAACCGTGCCTTGATACCCTCAAACATTGGTTCGCACGATCTCTCTGAATTCATGACAAGTTATAGGGAATTGTGGGTTTAGTAGTAATCCTGAGTTTCTTGGTTAATACCTCTAAGGTGTGTAACTGTCTTTTTCCTAGCTCAATAGTTTGTTGCAAGGATGAGGGCTCAAACATGTGTATAAAGGATTATATTTCCTCACTCAGACCACTGATAAAATTGGCAATAAAAAAGTCCTCATAATAAGTTCCCTTGTTTAATAACATCATACAGGCTCTTAGTTCTTCAAACTTCTCAACATATTCAACATAAGACTATGTGTGCCTTAGTTTATTAAATTCATCAATAATTTTAGACACCTTCAATTCCTCAAACCTGGCAAAGATTACTTCTACAAATTGAGACCAGGTCAGATCCAATTGCTTGATAGAGAAATGTTGGTACCATTGGGCATCCCTCCCTTGAAAATGCATAGATGCTAGGGTTACCTTTTGTGAGTGTGGAATGTTTGGTATGAGTTTGAAATACCCCTGTCACTTCAGGATCCAAGTTCTGGGCTAAAAGCCATCAAACCTGGGAAAATCTAGTTTAGGCAATGGACTGATAATATTGTTAACAGGATGATCCTGGATCATCCTATTTTGTGGTGTTAGTTGCTGCCTTGGTGTTGTTCTTAGTAAGGCCCATCCTAAGCCTTGGTTACCCAAAATTGACCCCTCATCAACATGTTTGTGTCCTTTGTCAAATTTCAACAGCTATAGCTGTATGGATGCCAGAGTTTGAGATAAGTGATCAAACTTGCCCATTATTTTAGTGTTGATTCCTGTTATATGCTCTTGTAATCTCATTTCTGATGCTTCCCTTTTTGTAGATTCTATTGGGAGGACTTGATCTATGCATTTTTAGGGCTTCCTGCAGAACTTTGAAGCGAGTAATTTCAGCCTTCCTGGGATCGGAGGCTCTGAAATACCAATTGTTGTATTTACTATATGATTTTAATTTGTATGGTGATTTTTTGTATTTGATTTCTGCTTAAGTAAATTGGAAATGAGAAATAGAGAGGAGAGAGAGAGAGTTGCTTGGAGAGGAAGAAGGATTTGGAGAGAGAATGTAATTTCTTGCTTAATTTCATATTCTCAAGGTGGTCCTTAAATACCAATACAAAAGGAAGGGGACAATTAAGCATACTGCTTGATCCATGAAAACCGGCAAAAACATTCCTACTAATAAAACTGCCCCAAATAAAAATTGACAAAGTGTTCGGTTTGATAGAACCCCTTCAATTAAATTCAACAGCCGGGATTCTCCCACGTGTCAGTTAATCAACCCAAATCAGCCCATTTTGCTCTCGTGGGTAAGGCCGATCCATTTCTCTTCAAACGGTTCATCTTTTCCTCTTTCCTCTCCACGAACTGCTCTAATCTCCAAATCAAACAAGATCCCATCTTGATTCATGACAAGTATCCACGATACGAGTGATCGACTTGTTCCATTGGAAGCTTAAAGTAATGAAGCATCATTATTTTTATGAAGGTACCACAAGGTGTATTTCATGCTTTGGAAACAAAAGAATTTGTAATTGATCGGAAAATACGCTTTTTTGATTTTTTTTTTCTTTAAAAAAGCAAGGGGACTTATTCTCTCTCGGATCCCCTTGGATTTTCTTAAAAAGATTTTACTCTCCTCGATTATTTTTAATTTAAAAAATTAAAAAAAAATTATATAATTGCAGAAAAATAAACCATATCATATCATTTTAGGCACGTGGGATGATTTTAACCCAGGTTTTACTAGAAGAATATCACCGAGCATGTACGTATTTACATATCTCGTGTAATTTGATCAACAGTATCCATGATACGAGGGTTCGAATTGTTCCATTGGAAACGTAAAGTAATAGAGCATCGTTATTTTTGTAAAGGTACCACGAGGTGTATTTCGTTATTTTAGAAACAAAATAATTAGTAAGGTAAATACATTTTTTCTTTTTTTTTTTTTTTAGAATTGAGGTGACTGATTTCCCCTCGAAAAAACTCGAGGGGGAATATATATCCTCGGGTTTCTCCGAATGGATTTTACTCCCCTCGGTATCTTTAATTAAGATAAATTCAAAACAGAAATTGAAAAAAATATAATTGCGTAAAAATAAATCATATCATATCATTTTAGGCACGTGGTATGATTTTAATACGGGATTTACTAGAAAAATATTACCGAGCATGTACGTATTTACACTTTTCGTGTAATTTGATCAAGAGTATCAACGACACGAGCGATCGACTTTTTCCATTGGAAATGTAAAGTAACGAAACATCGTTATTTTTATGAAGGTACCACGAGGTGTGTTTTGTTGTTTTAGAAATACCAGAAATAGTAAATGATCGGTAAATATGCTTTTTATATTTTTTTTTCTATTTTTTATTTAAGACAACCGAGGGGACCAATTTCCCCTCAAAAAACCCGAGGGTAAATATATCCTATCGGGCTTTTCTAAGGGAATTTTACTCTCCTAAGTTTCTTTAATTAAAAAAAAAGAAAGAAATTATAATTGTGTAAAAATAAACCATATCATATCATTTTAGGTAAGTGGGGTGATTTTAACCCGGGATTTAGAAAAATATCATCGAGCATGTACGAATTTACACGTGCCATGTAATTCGATCAATAGTATCCACGATAAGAACGATCGACTTGCTCCATTGGAAACATAAAGTAATGAAGCGTCGTTACTTTTTTGAAGGTACCACGAGGTGTGTTTCGTTGTTTTAGAAATACGAGAATTGGTAATTGATCGACAAATACATTTTTTCAGTTTTTTTAATTCAAAAAATCGAGGGAAGTAAAATCCCCTCAGAAAAACCCGAGGGGAAATATATCCCCTCGGGTCTTTCCGAGGGGATTTTACTCCCCTCTATTTTTTATATTAAAAAGTTTTTAGAAAAATAGAAAAAAAATATAATTGCGTAAAAATAAACCACATCATATCATTTTAGGCATGTGGGATTATTTTAACCCGAATTTTACTAGAAAAATATCACCAATACGTATTTGCACGTGTCGTGTAATTCGATCAACTGTATCCATGATATGAGCAATTGACTTGTTCCATTGGAAACGTAAAGTAATGAAGCATCGTTATTTTTGTAAAGGTAACGCAAGGTGTGGTTTGTTGTTCTACAATCACGAGAATTAGTAATTAATCCGTAAATACGCTCTTTCTATTTATTTTTATTTAAAAAACCGAAGTCAGTTTTTTTAATTAAATAAATCCAAAAAATAGAAAAAAATAATTGCATAAAAATAAACCATATCATATAATTTTAGGCACATGAGATGATTTTAACCTGGCTTTTTCCTAGAAGAAATACCACTAAGCACGTACGTATTTACAGGCGTCGTGTAACTCAATCAACAATATCCACATACGAGTGATTGACTTGCTCCATTGCAAACGTAAAGTAACGAAGCATCATTAGTTTTTCGGAGGTACCATGAGGGGACTGATTTCTCTTGGGATAAACCCGATGAGAAATATATGGTCGTTATGCGTTTAATAAACACCTCCAATATTGTGAACCGGGAGGCGGTATTTTGTTGGAGCGTCACCAAAAATTATTCAGAACGGGTGTCAGTTGTTCTAATAAGCACCACTAATCGTATGTAGTATACTTAGGCTGCGTTTGCAAAGCAGGGTGGGATAAGATAATTTAATCCAATCCCACGTGATTGTACTATTGAGATTATTTAATTTGTTGTTTGTAATACAGGATAGCCTTAATCTTGAGTATATGTTTCTTTCCCAATCACAGTGTTTGTTAACCTTGATTGTCCTGGAACTTTTGTGAAAAGGCATATTTACCCTCTAGAAGAAGGAACAACCTGTTTTTCTTACCTAACTCTGATATGTGTAAAACTTGTGTATTATAACGAATAAATCATCACAAAACGCATAACGACCATAACATAACCATAGTTTCAGGAGTGATTCAACGAGGCCATTTCCTCCGAAAAGTATTATACATCAAAATTATCGAAGTAATTATCTAGAAACCAACTAAACCGACTTCCAGTCTAAAATATCCATACAGCAACGGAATCAAACATAAAATAGGTTGATAAAACATAAAACGGAACCAAGTATATGGAGCAACATCACCGGAAAAGCAACACAACAAGAACTGATGCTTTACACATACTAGTAGTACGTATTAAAATCGTTTATCCTTTTAATCTCGCAAAACCTAACAAGAACTGATGCTACTCAATGTGCCACATTTTCTTGGCTAAACAATCTGAGACGTTCAAACTAATCTTGCTTTGAGTGATTCAAAAACCTTAGAAAAAAAATTCCTCTTCGCTGTAAAATCAATGAATTTTTCATCTCACGGTCATTCGAGGCAGCACTGCCTGCTTCTTGACACAACTTTTTCCTTGCATGCACAAAACTTTGAACTTCCTCAGACCATCCACATGAACACTAACGTAGAGCCATATAAGCTGAAGAGGCCCCATTTCAATAAACTAGTACCCATGCCACATAAAATAATCTCGATGAGCAAAATAGTCATGAGTAAGCATCCGATAATAAGAGATTTATTTTGAAGTAAATATTAACTTTTAAGCTATTATAAATTTATAAACCATTAAGCTAAACAGTATGAAGTTTTTTTTTTTGGGTGAACTAAACATGAACATTCTTAGTTTAATATATAATAACAAGATCGATCTTTAGGACTTCAAGATTATAAACATCTTTAAGGAACTATGAGATGGAACGACAATCTGATTCATAAGAGAGATATTAAAAATTACATGAACAAGAACTAATATAATTAATCATGATGTTTGACTCTAAAATAGAACCAAGAATGAAGGTGTTCTTTACTTGACCCATATTGATCAATAATATAACTCAATAATTAAACAGCTATTAATGCTCCATTTTCTGCTAATTTCATTTTTTCACAAGACAATTCAATTGGAAAAAGTGATTACGCTAAGTTTATTAGCTAGATACAATTTCTCAGGCAAACAAGATATTTACCGCAACAATTACTGATAAGCATTAATCCAAGTAGGAAAAGAGCAACGACAACACCTTTGCTTCCAGATCGTTACACATCCCGCGCGAAAGGGGCCATATAATCACAATCATAGTCCTCGCTCGAGTTATCAATCTCATCGTGGTCAGGCATAGATTCGTCTGAGTCGTCCACGGGTAGCGGATTTGTGATGTTCGAGCCCGGTGTGTCCTCAGAATCGACTCCGAAGTCGATCTCCGCAGCGCATTTTGTGACGAACATGTCATTGCACCGACGGGACAAGGGAAAACCATCGCGCCGGAAGCATCGATCGATATCACGCTCCTTCAAATATGCATACCCAACACAACAAGGTTAAACGCTTAATGCATCTAACAAGCTTTTATAACTAAATATTAATGGCGGCTGGTGTTAGACGAAGATGCTTCAAGAACACACGATGCCTAAATACAGAATAAATATCAGATCAATGGAACAAAGAGGGTTCGAAACAACAAATGACAATTGTGTGTGAGAAAAAATATCTATACCTCATCCATTTAACAATAGAGAATAGTAATACAGACCAAATTAAGAGCAGAGAGCCCCCTCACGACAATAAGTTGTGATCTAGGTTGTGTATCACCAGTTCCAAGTTGGCCATACTCATTATTCCCCCATGCCATTACAGCTCCATCATTAAAGAGAGCCAAGTTATGAAAAGCTCTAACTGCGATCACTTTTACGCTATCAAGACCTTGCACTCGAACTGGGGTCAAAATCTATTTTCTGTAAATGAAAGCAAATGCGTATAAATAAAAACCACAAAACTGGTGTCAACTAGTAACGATGAAATTATCACGAATCAAGGAATGTTTTAATGGAACAATAACATAGCTCAAACGATAAATAAATTCCACACATTAATTTACAGAAACGTAGATATCGTTGGGAGGCCATGGCTGGAAGAAGAAATCAGCTTGCAGAAGATATGACCTTTACAAGATTTAACACTTCTATTCACTAAAATTCAAAATAAACTAATACATGGCTGGAAAATAACATAAAATCAAACAAAAACATTATCAAGATATGAAAAGAACACCTTAGCAGATTCTCCAAGGCAGCCCGAGCTTGGCCTCTGCGTTTCCAAGGCTCACCTGCTGCTGGATTTGATTGTATCGCCTATTTAAAATAACCACCTCCCATTTAATTCATCCATGATTCCACATACCCACACCCACTACCCCCAAAAAAGGATCCATACAAGCATTACCTTCGAAAAATCAGCAATAGCAGCCTCCTCTCAAATTTGGTCCTGATGTCTCTCTTTTCTCTCTCACAGAGTCGGCCATGGGATTTCAGATCTGCTACTCGGAAGAAATTAGGGTTTTCAGGAGATTGAATGCTTAATCTCACAGACTGGGTATTGACCGATTATTCAAATTGATAATTTTGTGTGGTGCGAAATCTCGTGGTTTCTGAATCCCAAAATTGAATTTTGGGGCATTTCATAAACTGGATTTGTTGTGTTGAGAACACAAAGATAGTTATGGATAGCAACAAAGGCGAGGCCTTGAGATGCATCAACATCGCCAAACAGGCAATCGTAGCTGGCAACAAACAAAGAGCCCTAAAATTCCTCACAATCGCTCGTCGCCTCAACCACGATCTCCGCGGTAATGGGTTAGGGTTTGTCTAGCAGGAAGGTATTTATGTCTTCTAAGTCGTATTTCAGTGCTCAACAGAGGGCATAATGGATAAAAAGAAGGTTAGTTCAGGGATACAGGTGTAATTTTCTTTGCTGGCCGAAATGAGATTACACAATCCGAGGGGTCCGGGCGGGATGGAGTAATCTCATCTATGAGGGATTGAACCCGAAGCAAGATTAATCTCCCGAACTTATAACGACGTTTTCAAACGCCTGACCGAGTGAGATATTCCACCCGATCCTATCCGATCAGGCTTTGCAAACACACCTTTAGAGGCTTACAAAGCGCCACCCCGATTGAGCATTAGAGTCGATTGAAAGAAGACCGACGCTAATACTAATACTACCAAAATTAGAAAATCGATCGAAAAGCTCAACCTTCTCTAAAGAAATTGGAAAAAATCGATGTACCCTAAAATCATCTCCTCCACCGCGCACCGTCGATCGGACTAACTCCGCTGGCCTTTGACCAGACTAACTCTGCCTGCACACCTCACCCCACTTTACAAACCCTCACCGCACTTTACTTATAGACCATACTCTCACCCCACTTTCCTCCTCCGCAATCCTAGAAGCCCAACCTTGCGCGCCGCCACCCACTTCGCCCCATTGCTCCGGCTCTTGTCAATAAACTTATATTGGTAAGATAAGATTCATAGTTTAGACCCGGTATTTAATTATTTTTTTTATGTATCTTTTCTAGAATATAAAATATTTTAATGAAAAGGATTTCTGGGGTTTTGATAATTGTGTGTTCTTGTCATAATATTTCATGAATTTGGGTGTACTCAGAATTCATTGCAAGTAAGTGATATTGAGATGTACAATTTAAAAAATCTCGATGCAGAGCTTGAGCATGGCCGTGGGGCTGTTGATATGGTGGTTGCAGGACGGGGGCCAAGTAAACCAAGGTTGAGACCGACGGTGAGGAGAGGAAAACGGTGGCGGTCGATGAACTCATTAATTCAAAATCTAAAGGTATGATCTGCTTTTAATTTTCTTTTATGTTTATTGATTTACTACATGCATTAAGACCTTTGGCTTGTGTTTCTTGCTCTAGAATCGGCCCATGGCATGCAGATCAGATTAGTAAGCCAAGTATCATCGCAAGAAGATATAAGCCATGGTTAATGTACTATCAGATTATTGGAGCGGCGATTTTAGAAATCAAGGCGATGATGTTTGTTTGAAAGATGATCAGGCACAAAATACCATGTAAGTAGTGTTTTTTTTCTTTCTTCAGTAATCCAATCAATATAAAATGATTATATGCATAAACAATGTATTTTAATATTGAATTCAAGAAGATGCATGTTCAGGTGTTTTATTATGTTCATTTAGAAAAACTGAGTTTGTTAAAAGTTCAATCAAATTTAAATAGAAAGTATGTTACTGGAAGAAATAGCTTAATTTAAGTTATTTAGCTTTTGTCTTAAAAAAATTATTAAAAAAAAAAAGAGAGTAGCTTTTGATGTGCTAATCTTTGCATAATTTAATTAATCAGAATCTGAAAGTATATGGAGTGCTTTTAGATTTTCAATATTGAAGAAACGGTGCTTAATAAAATGAGCTCTAGATCACCAGATTATTAGACAGGTTGTTTTCGTGGTTTTCTATTAATATTGGCTCTGAGGCTTCAGTGTTATTTATTTTATTTCTCTTATTTTTGTGATTGTTTTTTGATGTATTTAAGTTTCAAGAATATTGATATTATTATTATTATTATTATTATTATTATTATTATTATTACTATTATTATAATTATAATAATTGTTATTTATATTAATATTATTATTTTATTATGGGTTATTTTACTACATTAATTGCAGTCAAATTGCACAAAAATGGATTCAAGCGAAGTGCACCGGATAGGGATAATATTTCAGATGATGTTTATGGTGCTGAGAAGACGAAAGTATACACAGGTCATAATCATCTACATAACTGATAAAGTAAGTTGTAATTTTTTTTGGGTAAATACAAAATTTACCCCCGAGGTTTAGCCTGATTATAAAAGAACTCAATTATCGTTTAAAAACTATAAATATTTTCTTTTAGAAAATTTGTAATTTATATGATGAGTGTTTTAATTAGACAAAACAGTAAATAGGGTAGTTTCTGTAATTATTCTTTTTGAGGAAAAAAGAACTAGTCTTGATTTTCTCCCTCGAGGACTGAGTTTTTATTTTTATTTTCCAATTTTTTTTCTCTATTTTCTTGAGCTTTCATTTTCATCTGGTCACACCCAACAACGATGCCTACTCAAGGGTTTGTTGCTTTCCCACTGCTTCGGTACATGAATGTTTTTTCGACACCAGTTGTCTGTTGTCTAGAGGCAAGCATAATCAACTGTTGTGATTACTTTTGTATGTGTGTGCGTGTGTGCCTGAGTTGGATATGAGCTCGGAGCATGGTGGTGACATGCTGAATGGGGAGTATGAGAGGGGCTCTGCTCGGTGAGGCTGCGAAGGAGATCTCGATGAAGTACAAACATTATTTTTTCCGTCTCTTGAAGCCTATGAAGGAGATCTCGTCGAAGTGCAAACAATATTTTTTTCGTCTCTTGAAGCCTCTTGATTTCCTGTGAGTCGGTACGTAGATGTAGAATGTTTGATGTATTCTTTTGTTCGTGTTGAACATTTTTTGTTTGATATTATTTAAATTCGAACAAGTGTTTTTGTTAATTTGGATTGGATGGCTCTAGTTTCTTATATGGGATTCCTTCTGTTTATTTTCGAATTGATATTTCGGTTGTCGATTAGTTGGATTGTTATTTGATAAAAAAATAATATGGGCATAAAAAAAATTAAATTGCAATTGTTTGTAATATATTAGCTGGGAAAGAAAAAACTGGATGGATATTTTTTTTTTTTTTAAGATTCTATTGGAATTTACATGTGTTGTAGTAAAATTGATGTTAATTTTCACAATATCATTTCCTAGAAAACTGATTTTAATTCTCCATATTATTTGAGCGCTTTTTCTTAAAAGCGTCACCCGTCATCATATTGGTTATTAGTTACACTTTTTCTATTTTTTTTAAAACCAAGGTGATTGATTTCTCCTTGAAAAACCTGAGGGGAATTACATCTTCTTGAGTTTTTCCGAAAGGATTTTACTCCCCTTGATATTTTAATAAAAAAAATAAAAAAAATATAATTGCATAAAAATAGAATAAATCATATCATTAGGCACGTTAGGTGATTCTAACCTGGTTTTTACAAAAAAAATATCATCAAACTTGTACGCATTTACACGTGTCGTGTAATTCGATTAACAGTATCCACGATACGAGCGATCGACTTGTTCCATTGAAAAATTTACCAAAAGCATATTTTCCCTTGGTAAATTTATCGAGGAGGGCATGCCCTTGATTTTTTTCTCGGTAAATTGATTACTGTGGAATTATTTATTATTATTGAGGGACTTTTCCCTCGATAAAATCCTATTTTTTTGTAGTTACTATTATATATATATATATATATATATATATATATATATATATATATATATATATATATATATTAAAAGAATTTAAAAATATATATGGGTGTAAAGTCGGTACGAGTACTCCCATTCTCGTAACCTTCCTCACTTATCATCTCCGTCTTTATCTCCATCCCATGTAAATCGAGTATTTCCCATCGCCACCGAGGTGAGTGTGAATGGGTACCCCTGTCATCCGCTATACTAGCATAAATATCTATGTAGGCGCACATGGATCAACCCAAATAAGAAGCCACTAGGCTAACCCTTGGTGGTTACGTGTTCATCTTTCAATTTCCATAAATTTCCATCCCGCTTGATCTCTGCCAATCAGTAAATATATGTTGGATAATATGGGCTCAATATATAAATCGCAGCGAAAAATAAATATGTGGAGAATAATATATAAACACTCTTGTTTATTTCTCTTAAACACACAATTTAATAATAAACGCTCTTGTACAAAACTCATGCTTGTAAATGAAAAATTACACGGCTATTTATAGGATTAGACAACATAAAATGAAAGGACACAACTAATCCCATAACATGAAAAGGCACAATATGAAAGGACACATGCATGAATGGACACCATATCAAAAGTTACATCCATTTATCTAGCTTATACTCTTAAGCTTCCAACATCCCCCCTTAAGCTTGATTCTCTCGCATTCCAAGTTTGTGCCTCAACTTTTCAAAAGTTTCGCGTTTGAGAGGTTTCGTGAAAATATCCGCCACTTGGTCTTCGGATTTCACGAACTTAATTTGAACATATTTCTTAGCAATGCATTCTCTAATCTAGTGAAACCTTTTTTGTGTCAATGTATTTGCTACGATAATGAAAAATAGGATTTTTTGCTAGTGCAATTGCTGATTTGTTATCGACAAATACTTCCGTTGATTCCACATCACCAAGGTGAAGTTCTTTAAGCAAACTCCTTAACCACACAGCATGACAAACACTTGACGTCGCAGCAACATACTCAGCTTCACATGTCGAAAGAGTAACTATTAGCTGCTTCTTCGATGACCATGTGAATGAACATCCTCCAAAATAAAAATACAAAACCACTCGTGCTCTTATGATCATCGGGATCTCCGGCCCAGTCGCTATCGCTATATTCGAACAATTTCGTTTCTCCAGTTTTTGGATAAAACAAACCAAAATTGATCATACCTTTGACATACTGAAGTATTTGTTTAGCCACTTTGAAATGATACTTAGTAGGATTCTCCATATAGACTAATGAGACCAACTGCATATAGAATATCGGGCCTCGTGCAAGTCAAATATTGCAATCTTCCAACCAAACTTTTAAACAAAGTTGGGACGACACGATCTCCATTTATATCCTTCGAAAGTTTATCCCAAAATTAATCGGAATATTGGTCGGCTCGCATTTCTCCATCTTGAATTTCTTTAAAATTCCCTTTGCATTGCCTTCTTGGAAAATGAATATCCATCATTCTTTTGATGCACCTCAATTCCAAGATAGTATGTCATTAGACCAATGTCCGTCATCTCGTATTCTTTAGTCATCTCTTGTTTGAATTTGTCAAACCACTCCTCATTATTTCTTGTAAAAATAAGGTCATCGACGTACAAACACACAATCAACATGTTACCTTTATCATCAACTTTCGCGTAAAAGGCATGTTCATGAGCGCATTTCTTAAATCCTTTCTTCATAAAAGTTTGGTCGATACAGTTATACCAAGCTCTTGGCGCTTGCTTCAAACCATACAATGATTTCTTTAACTTCAACAATTTTCCCTCATGGCCTGGTAACAAGTAACCTTTTGGTTGATCTATGTAAACATCTTCTTCAAGTACTCCATTCAAGAATGCCAACTTCACATCCATTTGATGAATTTTCCACTTCTTTTGGGCTGCTAATGAGATCAAAAAACCAATGGTTTCCAAACGAGATACAGGGGAAAAGACTTCATCATAGTCAATTCCAGCCTTTGTTTGTATCCTTTGACTAGGAGCATTGCCTTGTATCGTTCTATATCTCCTTTTGAATTTTTCTTCGCCTTGTAAACCCATTTGACTCCAATGGATTGTTGCCCTTTTGGAAGAGAAGAAAGTTCCTAAGTTTAATTCTTCTTAATTACACTAATCTCATCATCCACGGCTTTCTTCCACTTTTGACTCTTTGATGCCTCTTCAAAGTTTATGGGCTCAGTATCAACAAACAAGCAGAATAAGTTTGGATTTTGATTGAGCTCGTAAATTTCTCTCAACGATCTTGTCTTTTGAGGTCTTCCACTGATTTTAACTCTCGCTTTCTGATGAAGGTTGATCACATGAGGGTGGCGATGGAGGACTCAAGGGCTCCATCGGCTCTTCTTCGACTTCTTTCAAAATAGGCTCAAAGGGGTAAAATGTATACTGCTCCTTATCTTGAGTACTCACTAGTACAGAAAACACATTTTAGAACAAACGATCTAGAACGGATATTTTGTCTACCTTCTAAAATGTCTGTCCGTGGTATTTTTGTAAATAAATTCGTAATCCTAGAACGTATTTTAAAATGTACGTTCTAACATTTTGAGACTGACAATATCTAGAAGGTATTTTTTAATATACGTTCTAGTATGCGTCATATCTAGAACGTATATTTTAAGTACCTTCTGAAAAGTTTAAAGAAGGCATAAATAATAAAACATTCCAAAACGAATAAATAATAATACCTTCTGGTAGATTAAAAATTCCAGAACCTATTATTCTTTATACGTTCCACATATTTATAGATTTAATTTAATTATTAAATTATGTCCACTCATTTTTATTCCCTTTCACCTCCCCGTTACCAAGCCCAACCCTTATCCCCTTTCATCACTCCCGTCGCCACCTCCAGGAGCCGCCTGCCACCACCTCCAAAAGTCGCCAGCCACCACCACCAAAAACCTTCCGCCTAATCCGCTCTGCCCCGAAACCCATCAAACTACACCCGACCATCAATGCGATGCAGATGGTTTGAACAGAGCTTCAAAGATCTTGAAGCTGAGTAAGAACCAGGAAGCGTTGACAGCAAATCCTCAAAAAGTAGTAACCCCCAAAAATCTAGCCCGCCTAATTACTTCCCCAAATTCCCAATTCTAAATCCCAGATCTGCAATAATTCATCTTCATCGTTTTGGACCCCTAGACATCAAATCTCGACACTGAAACGTCTTAGATCTTACGTGGAATCATCTGAACCGTCCTTTTTGATGACCCAATAAAAGGTCGGCTGTAAGTAGTGAAGAGGTGCTCAGCTGCAAAAGGGAAAATCGAAGCAGAAAATGATTAATCGTCGACCGGAGTGAGAAAATGTCAACCATGGAAGACGATAAGAAGCCCGGCGCCGATTAAGGGGTGCAAATTAATCTCAAAGTCAAAGGCCAGGTTGAGCCCTTTTCCCCCCCTTATTACCGTTCAATATTTTACCCCCTTTTCTTTCTCGGGTTTGAGTGTGAGTAATTTTGATGTTTATTGTTCTAACTGATAATTCGAATGTGTTTCTAGGGCTATTGGATGTTGAATACATGTTGATTCATAACTAGGGTTTCCTGCGGTTATTTGGCTGGTTTTGCGTGTATGTTTTGTATTGTGTTGTTCTAATGGGGTTTGTCTCTGCAATTGATTGATGGCTGTTAGATGAATTCCTTTGCGTTGTTTTTAACTTTCTCCATTTTAAAGGGCCTGTAATTGGCTACTCTTGTGGTTTCTGATTTCCTGTTCCGTTATGAACGTGTATTTAAGATTCATGTAATTCATCCCAGCGGTGGAATAGTAACTCTGAACTCGAATTCTTATAGCAGCTTTTTGAAATTCTCAAGCACTACTATTTGAACTGTTTGATCAAGGATAGTTCAATCTTTTTTTATTAGCCGTGAGCGCATTAGTCTAGGTTTGATCTCTTTGGAGCACCATTAGGTATGCCTGTTGTGATTTTGCAGCCCGGGAAAATTGAAGATGTACATTTTTTTAATCTTGTTTCTTTCATGATCCATTGGTTGGTAAATGTGAAAACCTAAGCTGTCATGCCTGTGAGCATCTTTGTATTTGCTGCTTTATACACGAACCATCGAATAAGTGGCAAAAATTATTTCGATAACAATATCTTTATATCTGTTGCTGTATACACTAACCTATACAATTACACATATTTTTCTCTTGTTTTTTAGATAGATTTTTTGGTTTGTTGACAGGCCAAGAAACTTTAACACCTGATATTGAAAAAAAAAAAAAGAAAAAACATATGATGAGAAAGAAATATGATGCATGTATTCAGGTAATATAACATAATAATCGACAAGTTTGACTCACCGAGCAAATACTATCCGCATTAAACTCACCAGCCATCCTTGCAGTGTTTTTAATTAAATTATCTTTAAATTTCAACTCTTGTGACTAAAAACAAAATTAGCATTACTCATTGAAGAAGTTGATATTATGTTTTTATCTTATGTATTCTTGTACATTTCGACTAAGTTTATTATGTTTCATAGATATGGGCGTTTGAAACCGTACCCGAATTGCGGAACACTTGTGGGGTCCCCACATTTGATAATGTGCTACCACGGTGCCTTCGTTGGTGATTTCCAAAGATGACTCAGGTGAATATGGATGGATTTTATGATCGCGAGGTACATAATAACTGTATTGCAAGTTGTTTTACGCTTTTTTTTTAACCGTAAGTTGTTTTATGCTGATTTGATTTGGTGCTTGTGAGCGTACTGTAGATGGAGGTATATCTGACGTTGTAGCCAAGTGCAGATGAGCAGAGACAGCCATATTGGGAGCATATCCATTACGATCTCCGATCCGGATAAGAGTAGATCTACCATCTGCTTGTGCTTCCCATAGAGTAGCCGGATAAGAGAAGGTCCCAGACTTGTCTAATCATTAATGTGGTCGTTGAGATGAAATGACCTCTATGTGGATTGCTCGACCATGAATCCAGTCTAGATATCTTCGAAGCTCAGTAGCTGTTGACCTGGCCTGGAGGAGTAAGTTAATCTTCGAGTTAAATGAGAATATGAATGAGTTTTGATGCTGAGAATGTAGTTGTCTTGTCGCCTGGGGTGCACTTGACTTCTAATTCTAGTGTATTATCAAAGAAAGGTAGTTTGACTTCTAAGTTATGCGATTCGCATGCTATTATTAGCTAATCCGCAAAACTATCATTTGGCCTAATCTGAGCTTTGATGTTATGTAATCAAGAAGAATAACATGGGTTTCAAAACTGTTTACCATAATAATAACACGTCTGATGCATGGCCACAGGTGACAGAAACTCTGCTCTGCCTTGGACACAAGGAGAGGATGATGATGCACATACAGTTAAATCTTCTTCTAGTTCACAATCCGGTTAAGCTTACTGATTGATCTTTGCCAACTTCTAGCAGCTGTTGCTTTTATTTTTTTTTAATTGAAATTGTGACGCACTTGGAATACTTCATTTACTTTTTGTGACTCAATAAGATATTAAACTCAATTTCTGCTTACAGTTGAACATTTAGCAAAAAGGGTTTCAATCCCATGTTTCAATAGAAAAAAAATGCATGTGAATTGTAGTGATTACTTAATTGTTGATGTAGATTTGGGTTATACCTTCCTTTGTTGGGTTCTATTGAATTTTAGTATTGGCCTATTCTCATGCCGTCCTTGGTATTCAAGGGTCGAAGTATAATCACATAGTAATTGGATTGAGAAAAAAAAGGAGTAATATAAATTAACACTGTGACTGATTGATAAAACTTGCTTACACTTTGCTTTTGATTGTTAACCAGTTTTACTAAAAATAGAGACCTCTTTGTTTTTGATATATCATAATCTTTAACTTTTCTCATTACAGCACTACCAGTGATGGTTGAAAATGTATCTCAAAAAATTCATGAACATATCACGGAGCAGTGCCTCGTATGCTATGATGTTGGTATTCCATGCAGTGCTCGAAAATACTGTAACGATCCACTTTCTCTTATTTTTCCTTTCCAGGTTTGTAATTTTTTTTTTTAATTATATTTTTTAGAGAGAGACCAAGAAAACCCAAAGACAAAAGAAAAAATATATATAAAAAAAGGGGAAGAATCTGATTGTGAATATTGCTTTAGGACACATGAAACATTGCAATTTAAATATTTCTGTGAGACAGATCAAATAATATTCATATGTACCTTCTCTGACATTAAATTGAATCTATAAGAAGGGGATATCGAAAAATGTAGATCTTGTCAAATGCTTATTAATACAGATAATTTTTTCTCCAATAAAACGCCATATCCCTAAACTCCCCAAAGGAACTTTTGATGATGATGATGATGATGATCTGAAATTAATTATATTATTTCTGATTTTCCTGTGCACAAACAAGGCTGACAACCACAATATTATTGTTGCTGTCATCACTACCAAACTCCAAATACTGTCCATTTTTTTTGCTAATATTATCTTCTCTTATTTGGGGCGTGCTTTTTTTTTTTTACTTCTTCCCCCACTAAAGCGGACAATAGCTAGTTCTAATTGGTATCTATTGAGTGGTATATATAAGAATCATAATAGGGCTTAATATATGTGATATGCCAGTGTATTGGACGATAGGTTTTCATCGGATAAAATGTACTATATATTTGCATGTGTGTGTGAGAGACAAAGATATAATTAGTTTATTATATTTAAGTTGAGGAAAATAATTTGTATATCAGAGTTTTATAAAGCCTTGAGATCC
This sequence comes from Phtheirospermum japonicum, assembly GCA_014905375.1. Taxonomy (NCBI): domain Eukaryota; kingdom Viridiplantae; phylum Streptophyta; class Magnoliopsida; order Lamiales; family Orobanchaceae; genus Phtheirospermum; species Phtheirospermum japonicum. Next base: position 361,528 of record BMAC01000693.1, on the reverse strand, counting down.
CTGTGCCTGGGTTGTATTCTCGAATAAGAGGTCCCAATTAAATTTTTTATATTAGTCGAGTTTAAATCATATATTACTTATCTAATATGGTTTAACAGGCTTTTTTACTTGGTTTCAAGATACTGTGGTTTTTGTAAAGTTATTTGTTATAATTTTCAATTGCTTGCAAATCTCTTCTATTTTGTTGTACAGTTATTTGTTATAATTTCAAAATGGGAGATAGTAAACACTCCTTGACATATATAATTGACTTTTCTCTTGTTGATTAACCAGGTAGATACTTCTTTAAGGTTGCCATTGAAGAGCTTAGACAAAAGTTCCCAAGTTTTCCAGGTATGCATATATCCTACCACCAACTTACATTATGTTGTTGAATGAAAGAAGATAAGCTTATATGGTTTAATTTTTGTCTTCTAATTGTTTATTTTGTGGTCAATTCCTGCCACTGCGTTCAGTCTTTTTGAAATTATATTTTCAGGGGGGAAATGTTGGCCATCTGCATAAACTACTCTCCATAGAGTCAAGCTCCCAGGTATTCTTTGCCCTTCAGTGGAATGCCCTTTTCTTTCTGTCCCCCCTCCTTTCTTTTTTTCTTTTTGGATTTATCTGTTTGTAGGTCAAATTTAATCTATCAAAGTGTGCATATGCTATTTGAAATATTAATGAAGTGACATGTGCCACTTCTTGAAATTATAGGCCAAGTGYAAATTACTAGCTTAYCTTGAGCGAATATTATGGGCCAAGTAAAGAATTAATACTCCTCTTCCCCATTTGTTTTTATCGCATTTTTAAGTCATTTTGAGAAGGTTTGAAATGGTTCTTTTCCAACATTCCAAGCATACCCTCGATAAACTCCTATTAAAATTAGAAAATAAWTGAGCAGTTRTAATTTAAAAATAAACCTGTTTAATGAAGGTCGGGTTTGTTGTCGACTTTGAACACTCTAAAGGAATTTTGCATGAAGTAAAGTTTAGTTTCATGAAATGTCATATAGTGGGTAAAGAGACCAATAAATTGTTGTGTTGTCGCCCTTGGGTTAGTCATGGTTTTGATTGTGATAGAGTTAAGGGTGATTAATCAGCCGAAAACTAGACTTATTTTATATCTGCAGTAATTTAATAGCATGACAATCAGAGAAGTACATTGGTATAAATGCCTTGACTATTATTTGATCTGTAAACAATATGTATACATCATACAAAGAGTGGAAGATTATCATGAAACAATATGTAAACTATTTATGTTGTAAAATATGTTCATATTTTTTGGAGAGAATCCTCTTATCATTTGTTGAAGTGTCATAATGGTGAAGTGCCACAAGGACTTATTTTCTTCGTATTTGTTTTGGTAGGAAATGTTGGACACTTGTTCTAGAAACTTTTATATAAATAAAAATAATCTGTTCTATCTAAGTTTACAGAATGATACTGGAATTATATTATTATCCTCTAGATTTGTTTGGGTTATAATATGATTTCGAGCTGTTCATCTCCCTTTATTTGGGATGTAATTCTTAAGCCTTAGGATCCTCCCTTCAAAGATATATGCTACATTTATTGAATCTTCTTTAGTTGGAGTTGGTTGCTTTGAGAAAGCGATTGCTGAGTATTTTGATTTTTCTATCTATTTTTGTTACCCTGTTCCTGCTTTCTTGGTTTAATTTTTTGAATGATACCTAATGCTCAAATCCTTGTTTAATATCTGTAGCAACTTCAATCATCCTTGTTCACATTGATGAAGAGGACAGAGCCCTTTCTTGATGCAGAATTCTCTGTTGCATTGAAGTCGTTTCCTAGCATTATCAGGTGGAATTATGCAACTGGACTTTTTATTGACTTTTTTTTTTCTTTTTCTTTTTCTTTTTCTAGAAAAAAATGTAGAGGTAAAGAAGGATTTTGATTATTTTGTAATTTATCTGTATTAAGTTATTCACTTTGTTGCAATAATTAATAATTCAAATATCCGGTATTTGGCAATTTTGGTGCACCTGCTTTCATTTTTTAAATTTTTTTCTACTATCTAGAAGGTATTTTTCAATGTCCGTTCTAATATAAAGACTTTCTAGAACGTACAATCTGAATATCCGTTCTAAAATATGGCATTCTAGAACGTATATTTCGAATATTCGTTCTAAAATACGACATTCTAGAACGTATATTTCGAATTGTACGTTCTAAAACATGACATTCTAGAACGTACAGTTGCAGATTCGTTCTAAAATACAACATTCTAGAACGTATATTGGATTATCCGTTCTAGAATGTTAGACCTTCTAGAACGTATATTTTAATTATACGTTCTAGAATGTATTATAAAGAACGGGAGCAGACCCAAAACGCAACTTTTAAGAACGGGTATAAACTATTCTAGAACGGATAATTATCCGTTCTAGAATATCTTGCAAATCTAGAACGGCTGCATTTAGAACGCAGCAGAATCCGTTCTAGACTGCCTGTTTTATTCGTTCTAGAATGTCTGTTTCTGCACTAGTGATTCCACTCCCAAGAACTCTTTTTGTCGAACACGACATCACGACTAATTTTTCTTTTGTTCTCAATTGGATCATACAATTTATAGCCTTTCAATGCTTGATCATAACCAACAAAAATATATTTTTGGCTCTTCGCATCAAGCTTGCTCCTGTTTTGATCTGGTATGTGGGCATGTGCAATGCTACCAAATACTCGCAAACGTGAAATGCTTGATTTGAAACCACTCCAATTCTCTTGTGGTGTTTGATCACGAACACTTCTTGTCGAACTCTTGTTGGGCAAATAAATAGCACATTCCACAGCTTCTGCCCAAAATTCTTTTGGCAAATCTTTGCTCTTCAACATGCATCGAACCATATTCATAATTGATCGATTCTTCCTTTTTGCGACACTGTTCCGTTGTGGAGAATAAGCAACGATAAGAGATTTTTGAATGCCATTCTCCTCATAAAATTTCTGAAATTCCGTTGAATTGAACTCGCCTCCATTATCCGACCTCGTTGCCTTGATTTGATAATCACTTTGCTTTTCAACTAGAGACTTGAACCATTTGAAGGTTGTAAATGCCTCGGGCTTGTTCTTAAAAAAAAAACCTCAAGTTTTTCGACTAAATCATTAATGAGGGTCAGACAATACCGATTATTTTTTAGTGATGATGGTTCAATAGGTCCGCATATGTCCGTATAGATTAGCTCTAGTGGTTGCTTCGCTCTTGAGAGAGATTCTTTTGGAAAAGAGTGTCGATGTTGTTTCCCTTCAAGAAATCCTTGACAAATCTGATCAGAATGATTTATCACATGTAGTCCTTTCACTAACTTCTTGGACGACATCATCCTTAATCCACCAAAATTTATGTGGCCGAGCCTCACGTGCCATAACCAAGACTCATCTTCAAAACACGCTTTCAAGCACTTTGCCATGTCGTGCTGAATTCTCAACATGAACATTCTATTACTTGACATTTGTACCTTAGCTATCAACCTCCCTGTTGAGGAATTTATTCTTGGCAATAATTCATATTTAGTTATTTGCCTTTCTTGGGCACAAAATAAGTTAGGAAACTAGATTTAGGACAATATTATCTTTCCTAGTTTATGCACAAGACTTTAATTATTTCTAGATTGTGTTTAGGATTTGTTTTTAGGATTTTACCAAGTTTAAGATTCTTGGTTGTCTATTTAATACACAAGAACTCCTAATACTTGTTTACAATTTTTAGAGATTTACGCATGGGATTTCTTGAAGGACGGAAGACGCAAGGAAGACGCACAAGAGAAGAAGAACACGATAGAGTTACTTGGAGCCAACGATCGTGATAAACAAGATCTTTGAAGTTGCGTYACKYACGGAGAAGATCTTGCCATTCCGGCAACAAGTATTTAGTATCAAGTTTCTTGATATTTAGTTTTCATATATTACTTTATATTTTGTATTGAACTTAAAAAGAAAGTAATATGGTTTTCGAGTTTGTACACCCAAGTTCACAAGTACTTTTACTTGTGAACTGAATTTGTTTAATCATGTTCTCGTTTTTTAATTTCCGCTGCATAAGTTTAAATTTACTCTGGTCGATGTTGTTAATTGATGTTGGTAACATTGATTAACAACATCGTGAATTTGAGAATTATTCGTATATCCATAAACCTTCTAATTTTACAATTGGTATTAGAGCGGGTTACTTAACCTTTTAAGTATTGATCCTTATCTTTTAGGTGCTATGGATGCTCAAGGCAACCCGAGGCCTTTAGTCCTTAATGGTGATAATTATTCTCTATGGAAACAGAGAATGAGGTGGCATTTGAAGAGCATGGATGAAAGTGTTTGGAAGACCGTACTTCTTGGATGGGAAAAGCCACGTGTCACGGATGGCGAGGGCGATGCTGTTCCCAAGAAAGAGGAAGATTGGACTGCTGAAGAAGCAGCTGTTGCAAATTGGAACTCTTAATGCATCAACGCCTTGTGTGGCTATGTAGATGCAAGCTACTATCGAATCATCAAGAATTGCGAGTCTGCAAAGGATGCATGGGACGCACTCCAAAGGGTGTGTGAAGGAACAACAAGAATGAAGAAATCCAGACTAAGAATGCTCTTGTCCACATTCGAGGCTATGAGAATGAATGAGAAAGAATCAATCATGGACTATTCTGTGAGATTTTCAGAAATAACAGAGGAGTGCAGAGAGCTGGGCGAGCCCATAACTAATTCCCGTCTTGTAGGAAAATTGCTAAGATCCATTACGAAAAACTATAGCATGAAGGTGGTGGCAATAGAAGAATCCAAGGATGTTGATAACATCGATTTCAACACCTTAGTTGGAAACCTGAAGCAATACGAGATGGAACACGTCACCTCTAGCTCGAAAGAGAAGAATGTTGCTTATTCTTCTGATTCAATTGCAGTAGGTGAGGAAGATGACGAGGAATTCGATTTTAATAGGATTATTAAAAGGATGAACTTGACTACTCTCGAAGAAGATGAACTGGCCCTTGTAACTCAACGCTTCAACAAATTCCTGAAGAAGAAAAACAATTTTGGAAACTCAAATACAAGGAACAAGACACAGACACCCACTCCAAATTTTACTGGACGTACTCTTCCACAATCTCAGTCCACAAATTCAATTTCCAATGTGTCAGGTTCCTCAAAACCACTCAACGAGATACAATTCCACGAATGCAAAGGTTGGGGACATTTCAAGAACGAGTGTCCCAACACTCTTAGAAAGAAAAGCATGGTCGCTACAGATTTCACCGAAGATGTTAATGATTCTGAGTCAACTGATTCCATTCCAGCTTTATTTTCCCATGTTGTGTGGGACGACGATGTACATGTTGGTTTGCTTGCAGATAACATCGTGTGCCTGAATGTCGAGACCACTGATTATTATGAGGAATACGAGCAGCTGAGTGAAGACCACAAGAAATTATTTGTCAGTTGGAGTAAACAGGTACTCAAAGCAAAAGATCTCGCAAAAGAAGTAGAGAAGCTAACCAAGGAAAAGGAGGAACAACTCGAAATTATTGTCCGGTTGGAAACATCTCTCACCAAGAAGGATGCCGAGCTTGAGAAGATTAGGAATGAGCTGACCACTGTTCGAGGAACCATTTTAAATCTAAACAAAGGTAAGGCAAAGCTTGATGAAATTTTGTAGGTTAGCTTCCCAGAGTCCTCTAAGCATGGAATAGGTTTCAAACCAAGTCAACCAACGCAAGTGTCGAGTCAAGAACAGAAATCTTCCAAACGCGACAAGAGAAGGAGGAGACATTTCGTGTGTCATCATTGTGGAGAACCAGAGCACATTCAGCCCTTTTGCTGGAAGATCATTGGCGAGAGAAGACATTTTCAGAGATCAAATATGTCTGTGAAGTCCAATGTTGGTAACCGCGATACCAACATCAATACCAACATCAGATACAAACAAGTGTGGGTCAAGAAAAACAGCGTCAAGTGCAATATGATTCATACCTCCCTGAAGTCTCTTGTCCCTGGAGCCTGGTATTTTGATAGTGGATGCTCGAAGCATATGACAGGCTCAGAAGAGTTTCTTTCCAACATTGTCAGATTTAGAGGTGTAAAAGTGAAGTATGGAGGAGGCGCAAATGGCCAAATTGTTGGCCAAGGGACTCTCCATATTCCTGGCATTGTAACTCTTGAAAATGTGTTGCTAGTAGAATGAATTACTACAAATTTGATCAGCATAAGTCAATTGTGCGACGGAGGGTTCAGCGTTAAATTCAACCGTGAAAAGTGTGAAGTGTATGGGGAGAATGGATCGTGTATTCTCACCGGGAAAAGAACTTCAGATAATTGCTACCAAATTCATAGTGATGCTTTTTGCAGGTTGTCCCAATTTAGTGATGCAGAACTATGGCATCAAAAGCTTGGATATGTAAATTACAAGATGATGGACAAGTTGGCCAAGGAAGAAGCTGTGACGGGGCTGCCTAAGCTCAACACAAAGATTATTCCTTTGTGCGAGGCATGCCAAAAAGGGAAACAGGTCAGGGTACCACATCCAGTCCAACAAAGTCTCACTACATCATCTTGCTTTGAACTGCTTCACATGGATCTCATGGGACCACTTGAGGTTGAGAGCCTTGGTGGTAAGAGGTATGTTCTCGTAATTGTTGATGATTTTTCTAGGTTTACTTGGGTAGAGTTTCTAAAAGAAAAATCTGAAGCATTTGAGGCTTTCAAAAAACTTGCAAAGAAGCTGTGTGTAAGGTTTAATGTGAAAATTGGTAGGATTAGAACTGATCATGGAAAGAAGTTTGAAAACGCATCTTTTTTGAAGTACTGCACTTCTGAGGGTATTAGTCATGAATTTTCTTCTCCAATTACCCCTCAACAAAATGGCATAGCTGAACGTAAGAATAGAACTCTAACAGAGATGACTAGAACTATGCTCATTTCTAATGGGATAGCTAAAAGGTTTTGGGCTGAAGCAATGAACACTGCATGTCATATCACAAATAAGGATTATTTTAGACAAGGTTCATGTGCAACTCCCTACGAATTGTTGATTGGGAAGAAACCAAACTTGAGCTATTTTCATGTTTTTGGATGTATTTGCTATGTGCTTAATGATAGAAATCATCTTTCTAAACTAGACTCAAAAAGTGATAAGTGCATTTTCATGGGTTATTCTCAGAATAGTCATGCATATAGGTTGTTTAACCTTCGAACTCGAAGTATGTTTGAGTCAGTAAATGTCAAGTTTGATGATCTAACAAGCGGAGTCAAGCCTGTCGAGGATAATGATCTGGTTTATGATCAAAACCCTCAAGGGAGTGTCACTCCTACTTCAGTTGATGGTGCAGGTATTGAGATCAAAGATGCAGCTGCTGAATTCAGAGATTTGAGTAATGTTGATAACCATGTTGATACTGGGATACCAACATCGGTATCAACGTCGAGCCAAGATGCAGAATTTGATTCTGATTCAGAGGAAGAAGATCCAGCAAATCCCATTGATCTTCATCAGAGGGACATTCCATCCAGAATCCAGAAAAACCACCCCGTGGGCCAAATCATTGGTGATATGGATGAAAGAAGTACAAGACGAAGACAAATAAATTTCAAGGAAATTGTCAGGTATGTATGTTTGTCTACTAATTGTTCTAAGATTCGTGAGTCTTTGTACCTTTCTGAAATAGAGCCCAAACGCGTGGAGAATGCACTTAAGGATGAGTTCTGGATACGGGCTATGCAAGAAGAGCTGGACCAATTCGCCAAGAATGATGTGTGGGATCTTGTTCCACGGCCAGAAAGTTCTCACGTGACGGGGACCAAGTGGATATTCAAGAACAAGACTGACGAAGCAGGCAACATTGTGAGGAATAAAGCTCGACTTGTCGCACAAGGGTATACGCAAATTGAAGGAATTAATTTTGATGAGACACTTGCCCTTGTTGCTCGAATCGATTCGGTAAGACTTTTGCTTTCTGTTGCTTGTTATATGAAAATTTTGTTACATCAAATGGACATTAAGAGTGAAGAAGTGTATGTTGAGCAGCCTAAAGGATTTGTGGATCCTCAAAAACCTGATTTTGTTTTAAAATTGAAAAAGGCCCTTTATGGTTTAAAACAAGCCCCTAGAGCTTGGTATGAAAGGCTAACTCAACATTTGCTTTATTTGAACTTTAGACGAGGGAAAGTTGATAAAACTTTGTTTCTTCTTAAATCCAACAAACACATCTTAATTGTCCAAATTTATGTAGACGATATTATTTTTGGATCTACTAACGAGCAGATGGTCAAGGAGTTTGTCACTCGAATGTCTGATACGTTCGAAATGAGCATGGAAGGTAACCTCTCGTACTTCCTTGGTTTACAAATTAAACAGCTTGATGATGGTATTTTTCTTTCCCAGACTAAATATGCAAAGAATTTAGTCAAAACGTTTGGGTTAGAGGGTCAAACTGTCAAGAAAACGCCAATGGGAAAAAATGTGAAGCTGTCCAGAGACGATGTTGGTAAGGGTGTTGATAACACCATGTTTAGAAGTATGATAGGCAGTTTGTTGTATTTGACAACAAGTAGACCAGATATTATGTATAGTGTGTGCTTATGTGCTAGATATCAGTCTAATCCAAAAGAGTCACACTTGAAAGCGGTTAAAAGAATTATTAGGTACATTGCTGGTACAACTGAACTAGGTGTGTGGTATACTAAAGACACTGGTACTAAACTTTTAGGGTACACGTATTCGGATTGGGCTGGGTATGTAGTAGATAGGAAGAGTACTACTGGAGGATGTTTTTTTCTGGGTAACAATCTAATTTCTTGGTACAGCAAAAAGCAAAATTGTATTTCTCTTTCTACAGCTGAAGCCAAGTACATTGCAACTGGAAGTGCGTGCACACAATTACTGTGGATGAACCAAATGATTGAAGACTACGGTCTGCACAGTAGTATCTTGACAGTGTTGTGTGACAATTCCAGTGCCATTGACATCTCCAAAAATTCAGTCCAGCATTCTCGAATCAAACACATTGACACAAGGTACCACTTTATTCGAGACCTAGTTGAGAGGAAGATTGTTAGCCTTGAACATATTAGAACTGATAATCAGCTGGCTGACATCTTCACGAAGGCATTAGATTACGAGACCTTTTCTCGTTTGAGAAGAGATCTCGGTATTTGCATTGTCTAACCAATGTTGGTTTGTGTTGTTGTGACACTACTTATAAACATCAGTCACAACATCTGTGTTATTTTGCATGCATTTTTATCTTTCTTTTCATACATTATACTAATGCATTGAGTTTGATTGAAAGTGCAATAAGGTCCTCTATTGCAATGAAAGTAATGACAAAAAGAACCAACCTCTTAGAAATTAGGTGATTGTGGGACTTGCCCGCAGAAACTGGTTTTCTCCCAGGTCCAAAAACAAGAGGCGTTTAACAGCAATTGCTGAAGATTAAAAGATTTAAGTCCCTTCAAGGATGAAAAAAATCTGGACTCAAAATGCTCCAATCTTTAAAAACACGCCTTCTTGAGAGATTTTGACGTAGTCATTAACTTGGGTTAAGGGGTAAGTTTTCCATTGACTTCACCTAGGGCAATGTTGGTTTGTAATGTTGTTAGTAATAAAAAGCAACATTGGATCAAGACACTTAAATCATAATATGTTCTGTTTTAACCTTTTAGGTCATGATTTTTAGGCATCCCGTAGGATATTCATACTTTGTGAAGATGCCATCTTGCTGTGCATTTTGTTTCTTGTGTTTTTGTCTTACTTGAAATCTCTTAATTTTGTTTTGAATTGAGCTAACCAAGTGTTTCAGTGAAGTTATAATCGGACGGCTGGACAGGTAATAACGAGGTGAATTTGGTGAGTGAAGATTAACATTGCACAAGATAGGTAAAACTGTGCTGATGGTTCATTAAAATAAGCTTTGTATTTTTCGGCCTATTTTGTAGATTAAGTTGTGCAATTTTTCTTTTAAAAAATAGAAAGAGAGATTATGGAAAGAGTTAGTGGGATAGGTTGTGTCTTCACGTAGCCTAATTCTAGGAGGAGTGGAATTTTTTTTATGGAAACAAAAATCGTGTTTTTAAAAGACAAAAATCGGACGTTGATTTTTTTTGGGGTTTTTTCCTTATACTTACCTTCTCTCTCCTTGTGTGCAATGGTCACTTTTTGAAAGGATAAAAGGCTGATTTGCTTTTTACCGTTGGCTCACAATTGCAAACCCTTTCAGATTAAAACTCTAAGAATCCTTACCCCTCTCAAATTCTCTCGATTATTTTGTTTCTTGGTTGTGTGTGTTTGGGAAATTTTACAGGATGACCATCTCTTCATCGCCGACTGTGCCAGAACTGCCTGAAGAGGTTCGCCGCTCTGGCGACCAGGTCTCGCTGCCGTTCCCAAAAATTGGTGGCCTTGATATTCGTGAAGAGATTGGTGGTGGTAGTTCTTCAAACCCACCCCTCTCAAATTCTCTCGATTATTTTGTTTCTTGGTTGTGTGTGTTTGGGAAATTTTACAGGATGACCATCTCTTCATCGCCGACTGTGCCAGNTGCCGTTCCCAAAAATTGGTGGCCTTGATATTCGTGAAGAGATTGGTGGTGGTAGTTCTTCAAACCCACCACTATCAACATCGCCGCCATAATCGCATGCGCCTGATTCTCTCGCTGCCGTGCCTGTTCCATCGCCGGTCGACACTACGCCGGTTGCTCAAGTGTTCCCTGGACAACCCAGGAACAAAATTGACGTCGATAATCCCCCAGATTTAGCTTTTATGGCTGATACCTTTGGCCGCGTGGGGAACCCAACTTTGAAGCGGTCTAGGCGCTTGCGCAACATACCGCCCGGAGTTGTGCCGCCCGCGGTCCTAAAAAGCAAGGCTGGTCCGCGTCGCCACGTGCCTATCGAACACATGAATCTCCAGGAAGATGTTGTTGTGGAGTCTGACCCTGATGATCATGATTTTGAGCCTACTGCTCCGATTACTGGAGATGTGCCGCCGTCTGCTTCTGCTCCCAGTCTGCCGGAGAAGAAGAAGTTTACTCGCCGGAAGCAGCTGGTACGTAAAGCCAACAGGAGACCCATCCTGACGAAGGACAGTGTCTCTCCCAGCCAGGGAAAGGTCAAAGTTTCTCCTGGATCAACTGCTACTGCGTATTCTTCGCCCCCTTACACGGTACTGGACTTTATCACCGGTGAGGTTACAAGTTCTGCCAAGCCACACGCCGATGATCCCCCTCCGTCTCCTGTTCGTGCTGCTTCACCTGAATTTGACACAGGTCTTTTTGAGTATTTACCTGATTCATCATTCGATGTGCCTTTGAAAGATATTTTTGTTGCATGCAAAAAGGACAAGAAGAAAAAGAAGGCTGCTGCAAAGGAGGATGTTGCTAGTCATGTTGGTATTCCCTTGCCAACACCGCGTCGCTCGCAGTCTGTCTCGTCTTCCCACTCTGTTTCTGTCCCAAGCACTACTCCTTCTCCCTCGCCGCCTTCTTCCAATGCATCGGCTGCTCATTCCCAGTCCTCTGCTGGAACTGCTACTCCTACCACCGAGATTGAGGATATGGAGCCCTTTTCAGAGACGTTTTTAACTGCGGAAGCTGCTGAATTGTTTGATGTTTATCAAACTCTCCACATGATTGCCGAGAGGAGAGTGCCAGTTGATTTGTTTGAGCGCCACAATCTGATAGCCTACCTCCGATTTCACGGTATGTATTCCACAGTCTCCACTGCCGTACCATTTGTTAGGGACATAGTTCTTGAGTTCTATGCGAACATGTTGTCCTCGATTGTTGATTTGGGCTCTGTGAACTATGGCAAAGTTTTTGTACGTGGTCGTGTTTTTACTTTCACCCCTGATCTGATTGATGAGTTCTTTGGGACTGAACCGTTTCGGGGTGTGTCTGATGTGGATGATATGGATGAGGTTGTGTCTTTTTTATATAGTGGTATGGTGCATTCCTGGTTTGAGCAACTGCCGAGCACTAGGCTCTCGTCTCTCTATTCTATTATGCACAAAGTGGCTCTTTGCAACTGGGTCCCTTCCAAGAACACCACATGTGTGACTCGGCCTCAGGCCCAATTTTTGTTTAAGCTTGGGAAGGGTGTTCAGTTCAGTTTTGGGCAGCATGTTTTCGATATTGTGACTAAGTTTGCCACATCAAGGTCTGCAGCCTCGTTGTGTTTTCCCTCTCTTATTTTCATCTTGTTGACGAACCAAGGCTTGACGCTTCTCCCAGATGATGTGCTCACTGGTGATGCAGATTGGTTCGCTTTCCGAGGCCAACATACTACTGGTGCTAGGGTGATCGATTTGCCTTGGCAGGCTCCAGTCCAAGCTGATGTTGATAGTGATGTTGGGAGTGCTGATCCCAACATGATTCGTGTTTCTGCGCAGCTCCTGCGTGCGCATGTTGCCTCCATTGACTTGCAGATTTCTAAGCTTCAGGCGCTCCGCACCTCGCTTTTGGAGGCCCTTTCCCTTTCTGGTCAAAAAGGGGGAGAGGACGTTGATGCGAACATAGGGGGAGGAAATGCTGATGAAGATGTTGTTGCCGAGAATGAGACTGCTACTTCTGCCACTGCTGCTGAAGATGTTGTTGCTGCCGAAGCCTTGGCAAGCCTTGCTCAGGAGAAGAGGCGTAAGCGAATTCAAGCGCGCAACAAGGCTTTGAAGAAGATGATGAAACTGAGGGAGAAGAAGAAGAGGAAGAAGAGTGGTGAAGGAACTTCGACATCTCCTCGAAGGTCAAAGAGGATTCAAAGTCATTAAGTTCCTTTACTCTGTTTGTTTTGTGAAGTGCTGGTTATTTTGAACAATGTTGGTTTGTAATGTTGGTTTGAGTTTTAACAACATTGGGTATTTTGTTTAGGGGGAGTTTTCTATCTTAGGGGGAGTTAGTATTTTTATTTTCATTTGTGTTTGCGTCTTAGTGTTTTGTCAGAAAGGCAAAAGAGGGAGATTGTTGAGGAATTTATTCTTGGAAATAATTCCTATTTAGTTATTTTCCTTTCTTGGGCACAAAATAAGTTAGGAAACTAGATTTAGGACAATATTATGTTTCCTAGTTTATGCACAAGACTTTAATTATTCCTAGATTGTGTTTAGGATTTGTTTTTAGGATTTTACCAAGTTTAGGATTCTTGGTTGTCTATTTAAGACACAAGAACTCCTAATACTTGTTTACGATTTTTAGAGATTTACGCACGGGATTTTATGAAGGACGGAAGACGCAAGGAAGATGCACAAGAGAAGAAGAACACGATAGAGTTACTTGGAGCCAACGATCGTGATAAACAAGATCTTTGAAGTTTCGTGACCGACGGAGAAGATCTTGCCATTCCGGCAACAAGTATTTAGTATCAAGTTTCTTGATATTTAGTTTTCACATATTACTTCATATTTTGTATTGAACTTAAAAAGAAAGTAATATGGTTTTCGGGTTTGTACACCCAAGTTCACAAGTACTTTTATTTGTGAACTGAATTTGTTTAATCGTATTCTCATTTTTTAACTTCCGCTGCATAAGTTTAAATTTACTCTGGTCGATGTTGTTAACTGATGTTGGTAACATTGATTAACAACATCGTGAATTTGAGAATTATTCGTATATCCATAGACCTTCTAATTTTACACTCCCTTCGGAATTCCTTAGGTACAAGCTTTGGCCCTTCATGTGCACGCCGTACCCTTTTTCGAGCAATTTCCCAATGCTCAAAATATTTGCTTTCATTCCAGGTACATAGTAAACATTTTTGATGAATTGGTGTCTGTCACTCTTCAATCGAATGAAAATCCTTCCTTTTCCTTTGATGGTGATTTTCCACGTATCACCAAATGTGATGTTTCCAGCAGCAGTAGCATCATTGTCAACGAACATGTGCTTCTCCCCGCACATGTGGTTACTCGCACCCGATTCGAGGTACCACGAAGTATTTTCTTCTTCGATTGACACTTTCAATTCCAACAACGATTGGTCAGAATCCTTTTCGACAAGATGAGCCTTTTCAGAGCTAGACTCATTTCGGCACTCCGAAGCATAGTGCCAAAACTTGTGACAATTATAACACTTGACATCTCGATTATTTTGATGATGATTAAATCTATCTCTTCCGAGAGCTTGTGATTGATGAGGTTCTGGTTTTGACTCTTCATTTTTGTATGAACTTTATTCTTCTTGACCTTGTTCTCGGCCACGACCGCGTCCTTGTCTATGACCATGACCTCTACCACGGCCTCTCCCACGACCGCGATATCCGAAGTTACTAGATTTATGTTGGTCGGAATTGACGTAATTGCTTGAAGAGATTGCTCAACTTCCGATTCTCTCGTTCATCTTTATAATTTTTCTTCATGCACTTGTAATTTTCCGAGCAACTCATTCAAGTTAAGGGTCTCGACATCATTCGACTCTTCAATGGCTATTATAATGTAGTTGGATTTCTACACAAGAGATCGAAGTACCTTTTCAACAACTCGCTTTTCTTCTAACGTTTCTCCATTACTTTCGAGTTGGTTAACAACCGTCACAACTCTTGAGTTGTAGTCGGATTCTTTCATTTTCAGGGACTCAAACTCTCCTCGTAGTGATTGGAGTCAGAATTTCTTTCAATGCCTTTGAAAGCATTGTTAAGAATATCCCACGCTTGCTTCGCAGTGGTTGCTTGTGAAATCTTCTCAAAATTGTTGTCATCCATGCCGAGTTGAATGATAGAGAGAGCTCTTTGATCTTTTACCTTGGCTTCCTTTAAGCTTTCCTTTCGTTTTGGCTTAAAGTAACATGATCTTGTGAAAAATTATATTCTCTTTCAATGGTTTCCCAAACATCTTGTCCACCAAGATATGTCTTCATTTGAATGCTCCATCAATTGAAGTTATCTTTAGAGATCTTCGGAAATGGGAATGTGCCACTTGCGGCCATCGTCTTTGTAGAGAATCGAACCTTACTCTTGATACCACTTTGTTGGATAATGTGGGCTTAATATATAAATCGCAGCGAAAAATAAATATGTGGAGAATAATATATAAATACTCTTGTTTATTTTTCTTAAACGCACAATTTAATAATGAACTCTCTTGTACAAAACTCATGCTTGGAAATGAGTTGCACGGCTATTTATAGGATTAGACTACATAAAATGAAAGGACACAACTAATCCCATAATTGAAAAGGCACAATATAAAAGGACACATGCATGAATGGACACCATATCAAAAGTCACATCCCTTTATCTAGATTATACTCTTAACCTTCCAACAATATATACTATAAATAATAATAGATTTTTCTGCATGTGTGGAAATGGACACCAATGAATGAGTCTGGACAATCCACTTGTCCATTGAATTATTTAACTCCCAGTCAAATCCATTCCTACTACAGTTAGTGTTCAAAAAGGCGTTGCCTAGGCGCGTCTAAGCTTGAAGCGTGAAAAAGATATGTCTCAGAGTGTATAAGCGTGTGGGAAGACAATCGGCTTTTTTTGTGCACCGCCCAGCGATTATTTGCGCGAAAGGCACATGCCTTTTAGATGAATAATTTTTTTTCTTATTTTATCAAATACTACAAAATCTATAGTATCCAAAAGGGTCAAATGATTAATGTTTTACAAAAACTATTATAAAAGCATCTTATGAAAACGACTTCATAAGACGGCTATACTTTTACAGTGAAACATTATGTTTGTTATTGTAAAATTCATACTTTTCAAAAATAATGTGAATAGTTGTTTTGAAAAGTATGATTTTGAACATTAAATGTGTACATTCCGATTTGAAAATTATTATCATCTTACATGAGATGGTAAATATTACGTTGATTCTCTATAAATAATTAAAATCTCGCTAACTATATGAAAAAACATGTAGACAAATTCGATAAATATACATTAATTTCTAGTTATTAGAAAAATATAATAAATAAAATAACAAAAATATTTGAAAACGTCTTTTCACATTTAGATTTCGCTTAGGCACATAAAAACTTCCCAGGTTTAAAATTTTGTCTTACCACCTCACGCCTTTTTGAACCTTGAGAAGAGTACATATTCTTTCAATTGTTTTCATGAAAGGAATAATTATAAGAAACATCAATTTACATTAAAAAGAAATTACATTATATGAGCTCATATCCTCTCTATATTATCCCACCTATATACTAAATGAAAACATTTCTATCCTATGTGTCCGCTTAGAAAGCTTCATGCCGTCGTGTAACTTTCTGGTGGTTCGGATGCTTATTTGGCGAATTTTCGAGGTTTGGAGACTTACTAAATATAAAAATTCTAATATCTACCAAATTTATTATATTTGGCCTAACTTAATCTTTTTCTTTTTTTTTAATATTATCCGAATTTTATATTTTACTTTGATTTTATTTTAACTAATTCAGTATTTTCTTTTATTCTTCTAATATAAATATATAAGAAGTCATATATAATTAGAAAGAATTTAAAATTTTATCTTAATTAAAAGAAAAACTACTTATAAGATAATGTTAATTAAAAAAACTTAATTATTTATTGATCATCTAAATACGTTGTATTGAGAATAAAAGTTAAAATAATTTTATTCTTAGGAATTAAAATATATAATATTATTAAATTACGAGTTACTTGCAATAATCTAAGTATGTAAATATTATTAAAGAATTTAACTTAAATATAAAAATATCAATTTATATAATAATAATTAATAAATATTAATTAGATGCCAGTACAATACAACACAGGTTGAGAATATGACATCTTTTAAATTTCTTTAAGTATGTAACTAAAAATTATTATAGAATTTAATTAATATATAAAAATATTTAATAATAATTAATTAATAAAAATTAGATACGGGTTGAGCATGTAACAAGTATTGAATTTATTTACGTATGTAAATATGAAATTATTAATGAACTTAATGTAAACATTAAAATAAGAAATTATCAAAAATAAAAAAATAATAGTTAATAAATAGTAACTAGCCATTTGTAGAAGACACGAGATGAGAATACAATATCTTTTGAATTTTTCTTATTTTTTATATATTTTCTTAGTTAATATCATCTCTATATTACAAAGACACACACACACACACATACACACACACACACACACACACACAGAGAGAGAGAGAGAGAGAGAGAGAGAGAGAGAGAGAGAGAGAGAGAGAGAGAGAGATTTTCACTTTACAATCCTAGATTTTTTATATCAATTAATGAAAAATTCAAGTTTCTTATTGTCAAGAATTATATATAACTACACACACACACACACACACACACACACAGGGAAGATGATAGAAACTAACACTACTAGTAATACCTTACATTTCTTTACTACTAATACATACATTTTCCAATCATACTTCCAACAAAAAAAAATTCTAATCATTTTCAATCACTTACCAAAGAAATTATAAAAGGCAAATACTTGTGTGAGACCGGTCACATAAAATGAGACCACTTTTAACTTATTCACTTATCTTTTCCACCCACCCAATGACCCGCCCCGCTCTCGCAATATTAATAATAATAATTTATTATAAAATAAAAACAGAACAGCGACCCACCGTCTCCCTATCACGCTCTCTCACAGCAAACAACTCGTCTCCCCCATTCCCTCTCTCCCTCCTTCTATGGACAAGGGAGAACGAAGTAGCAAAAAATAGTGAATATAGAGAGATGGAGAGACAGATCGAAGATACTCGATCCCCTACCCGTCGACAAGTCGGCGATGGCCGTGACTGGAGGTCTAACTATTTGTTCTTCCACCCTGGTGAGACGAATTTCATCCTGGAAGAAGCGACACCATGCGCAATCTAATGTATTGATGTCGATACGACAACAATGGAAGCAAACGAGGAGATTGGGTTGATCCTTCTATTGTAAATATCGTCACTTGCATGAACCGATCTTTTCAAAGGTATAAATTATAATAAGTTGTCTCTTTTGATGCGTATGTGATAATTCTAAGGTAACCCATCTTTGTACGAAGAGTGGACGATATTTTAGAAATTTGGAGAACTAATTTGGGGATATGTTGTCTTATATGCCGTAATTGTGCAGATTAATAAATACTTGAGTTCTTCATATCACAGGTTCTGGATTCAACTGTTTCTTGGGTCTCATATTTCTTCAGAGTTTTTAATGTGGCATGACGACTTTTAGATGGTGATCGCGCTAAATTCTAGTCAGCAGCTCTGGCGAAAACAATTGACGGTTATGGGTCATCGATTTAACGGACAAAGATAATGATTCATGGTCGTTGGTAATTTCAGCCTATGATTCGGACCTCGAGTTCAGATCATTGGCTTACTGATCACCAATTATCAATCAGGTCGTATCTATCTCGGATTTTTGTTTGTGGCCACACGCGGACCTTGGTTTTAGGATGAGGTCGATAATCTCTCGGTTTTGGATTGACTGGTTTTGAATTGGTTTTGGGCCCTATTCTAACTCAATTTATTTTGAGGTGGACGGACCGATGTCCTAGTGCGGAAGAGAGGAACCAAGGAAGTGGCAGTACAGCACGACAGAGTATTTCCTATTTAAGGCCACAACAAAGTGAGTTCACGATTTGCTTTGGGGCTGCTTAGTAGGGCTGCAATTGGCCATTGGTCCAAATTTCTAACTGAACCGGACTTGTTGATTCTCGATGGCTTCTCCGTGCTTGGGGTTAAAAGTGAGTGAATTCAATGTGTCTCGTTCCATGTTTCGATATTGGACAGACTCGTTTTCTATTGATTCTAATTTTTGATCATTCACCTGATGCCCGAAGCTGAAGATGTATTTGATGTACCCATTGTGTGGGTGTTTCTGGTTCTTTAAAAGATATGCTTGTAATTAAATACAATGTACGAATCTTTTATTGCAATTAAATTCTTTGATGAGTTTAAGAGATAGTCCCTTTTTTGTCTTTGGTTTGTTGATCTTCGCGTGTTTTTAATATCGATCTTTTGAGTGGGAATGGTGAAAGGTGTATTATCGCCTCGACAATTTTGCTGCTAAATTTCTTAATTTATTTGAGTATCACAAAATATTGTTAAAGTATCATAAAAGATTGTTAAAGTATCACAAAAGATTGTTAAAATATCTTAAGTTCTTTATACCTATTTTTAATTAAAGTATAGTTAAGTAATATTTTTAACTCAAGTTGTTTAAGTATCACAAAATATTATTAAAGTATTACAAAATTAACAAAAAGTATCACAAAATTAACTAAAAGTACCAGAAAATATGTGATACTTTAACTATGTTTTTTGATACATTATCAACCTTTTGTAATACATTTAATCAACTAAGTGTAAAACTCGTAGATGATTAAATTATAAAAATATGTGATACTTTAACGAAATTTTATAATTTTTTAAGAACCTTTTAATGACAATTTAATATTTATAAAAAAAAAATAGATACTTGAAGTATATTTTTGTACAATAAATGGTAGTATTGAAAAATATTGTTAAATTATCACAAAATATAGTAAAAGTATCACAAAATATAACTAAAGTATTACAAAACATAGTTTGTCTATATTTATGTTTAATTTTTTTACGTCTATATATTTTTTCATTGTAAGTATTACAAAGCGTTATTAAAGTATCACAAAATATAACTATATTATTACAAAATATAGTTCGTATATATTTATATTTAATTAATTTACGTCTATATATTGTTATAGTAAGTATTACAAAGTGTTGTCAAAGTATCATAAAATATAAATATAGTGTTATAAAATATAGTTCGTCTATATTTATATTTAATTTTTTTTACGTCTATATATTTTTATAGTAAGTATTACAAAGTGTTGTTACAAAACAAAGTTCATCTACAATTATATTTATTTTTTTTACATCTATATATATTTTATAGTAAGTATTACAAAGTATTGTTAAAGTATCATAAAATATAACTATAGTATTAAAAAACATAGTTCGTCTATATTTAAATTTAATTTTTTTACGTCTATATAAATTTTATAGTAAGTATTACAAAGTGTTGTTAAAGTATCACAAAATATAATAATAGTATTATAAAATATAGTTCGTCTATATTTATATTTAATTTTTTACGTCTATATATATTTTATAGTAAGTATTACAAAGTGCTGTTAAAATATAACAAAATATAACTATAGTATTACAAACGTAGTTCGTCTATGTTTATATTTAAATTTTTTCACGTCTATATATATTATAGTAAGTATTACAAAGTGTTGTTAAAATATCATAAAATATAACTATAGTATTACAAAACATAGTCCGTCTATATTTATATTTAAACAACAAGACATTTTTTTAAAACAAACAATACATTTTTTCTTAGTATCAAGAAATAAATCCCTCGATCAAACTACAAAAATAGGGATGGGTCAAAAATCCGAGTTTACAATCATAGGTCCTAGTTTGGGACAACTAAAGATCCCATCACTCTAATTCCAAAATTCTGGATAGTATAAGTGTGCTCAAACTTTTCCTTGTGCACATTAGAAGGATTGAACAAGTTCACAATTGACAAATGCATTCGTTAGCCAAATTAATAATTAGTCACTTCACTAAATTTCCAACGTAAAAGTCTTCAATCATGTCAAAGACACAGGTAGCATGTTGTGGCCCAAAAAAGCCTTCAGTAGATTCATCGCCAGCATGTGCAAGGATGGCATCACCACCAGGGTGCTCTTCGACATAAGAGGTGACATCATAAACCTTATCTTTTATGATGATCCAACAGTCGGTCCTTTTGTTGTGCAATGAAACTTCAGCTTTGGTGTATGCTTCGGATGCCTTATTACTAATATTTGATTTCACCGGCTTCCCATGATCAGATTTACGCAGGGATAATCATTAACATGCTCAATACAAGACCAAGAAATAATTTCATCATCAACAGACTCATATCTCAGCTTTGATCTTATTTATGGTCGAATCTAATCTTGCGACGTGTTGAGGTCAGAGATTTGGCCACTTTAGGACTTTAGAGACTGCACTTTTATTGGTTTCATGAGACCATCGATTAAACATTTTCTGATGCTTGGTTTCACTTTTTACCCCATTTATTTAAATAATCTAAGACTTTCATGATTGTATTTTCTCAATGATTTGTCCATGAAGGACCTACTTGAAATTACATCACTACAAGCATACTATAGACATGTTTGCAACATCACGATCAACGTTACCTCATTTAGGCTCCACCTCCGTTTGCATTTCGTTTAACAACCCAAAGCCCCATTTGAGTTTCCTTAAGAAATTGAAAGAATATCTTCCTTGCCTTTCTCATTATTATTCGTAACAATATATACACAAATCATTAGAGCAATCCTAGGTTACATACAATGAAGATAATTCATCAGTTCCAGAATTGGGGGTGACCTTAATATAAATAGGTTGTTCCTCCTTGCCCTATGCCAACTTAAAGTTGGGCTCGCCCACCTTACTACAAGTCCTCCGTCCCTGATTCCATCGTCTACAAATTTTGAGCCTAGAGTATTGGGCCCTCACCCACAACAGCAAGCCCATCAGGCTTTTATGGCTCCAAATGTTAGTGGACAGTCCAGCCCTTATGCCTCTATAGATATTGAATCTGCTATGCATACTACACTACTGCAAAACAACTAATTAACGGCGGTTTTTGGAGGGTTTTAACGGCGGTTTTTGAACCGCCTTTATATCGACCGCCGTTAAATCAATGCAAAATAATCACCTAACAGCTTATTGAGACATCAGTTTAAAACCCATTATAAATCACTTACTAATAATCAATCAAATCAATTCCTCAACCAAGAAAACCAATAATCCTTACATAAACACATAAAAAAGAACCGTAACACATTTTTAAAAAAATTAATCTACAAAATACTCACAGTAAACGCAACGATCGCCGACGGAAGGGCAAGAAACCCATACTTGGCCATGCCCTCAGAAAACCCAATAAAAGTATTTGCGACACCAAACAAGACCCTCCAAAGCAAAATGCAGACCACAACACCACCACTACCCAACAAAAAATTCCTAAGTATTTTTTCTTTTAAAAAAAATGTATTTATTCTGAAAATGGTTGCCAGAGCTTACAGTCTTCATGAAGATATGCTAGTCCCACGTGCTGCACCAGCCGCAACTTTAACTCTACTAGCCCAGTCCATCACCGGCCTGCCTTCATCTGCAAACGGCTATGTTAATCAAACATAAGATAATGATCGATCTTTACAGAATTATAAAAACAAAATGATTTCGGCTTCTGGCTTAAAAAAGGTTATTTTTTAGTGCTTTTAAATACCAACTTTTAACACAGAATCAAACATCAGAGGTAGTTTTGTCAGTTCGAAACTTTGATGGGTTTTTCTCTAATTACCCCAAACTTCAGGGCTAGTTTTGTAATTCACCAAACAAACAAATAAACAAACTCTTTCACAACTCATCAGTCTCACCATGGAGATGGCAATGCAGTGTGTTATTCGGCACATACTCGTAAATGAGCAACCTTTGACTCTCGAAAGATACAATAACCCACGAGCGAGACCAAATGCTTATGATGTATCCGGCTGATGATCTCAACTTCGGATCTGAACTCACACCCGCCTTGTCCACCACCAGCTTTCAACTGCTTAACGGCAACTTCTCGTCCGCCTGTCAGAACGCCTTTATAAACACTTCCGAACCCACCTTGGCCCAGAAGATCATTTTCTAAGAACCCATTTGTGGCCACAGATAATTCTTCGTAAGTGAACCACGACCTCGAATTGCCTATGCCACCACCATCGGTCGAGCCCGTGAGATTGCTCATCGAACCATTTCCAGATAGTTGAGCTGAATATTGGGGTGTTAGGAATGTTGAGCCTGGAAAAATGGACGATAATACATGTAGTAATGAATAAATCTAAGAAGGCGTTAGCCTACTACATAATTCCATGGTGAAAAATGGAATAGTTGATCAATATGAAGTGCAATATTATGGGAGTGTTTGCAAACACTTGGGGTAAGTGATATTAGCTTTTGATTGGGATTTTTTTTTTCAAATGCTAACTTCTGCTCATTACAAGAAACCAAATGACCTATAGAAAAATCGCCATTGCAATTAACTACATTAAAATCAAATCAATTCCTCAACCAAGAAAACCAATAATCCTTACATAAACACATAAAAAAGAACCGTAACACATTTTTAAAAAATTAATCTACAAAATACTCACAGTAAACGCAACGATCGCCGACGAAAGGGCAAGAAACCCATACTTGGCCATGCCCTCAGAAAACCCAATAAAAGTATTTGCGACACCAAACAAGACCCTCCAAAGCAAAATGCAGACCACAACACCACCACTATAATTCCTCTTCCAGAAAGCTTCAATCTGCAGCCCAACTGCCTCCTTATACCGCGAAAACGTGTGCTTAACAGCCATGGCAGGTTTTTTCACCGCGTTCTTCGTGAAATTCTTGGAACCCATCTCGTAATTCTTGAATGAAAAATACCTAAACCCCAGAAAGTTCCTACCCGGCGAGAATTTGGCATGTGGGTTTTTTAATTTTCCCAAAAACCCCTGAAATATTGTTGGGCGATGGCGATGAAAATTGGGGTTTCTGAAAATTGGTTGATGCCCACGAAGAAAACGTGGGTTTTTGGATGGGTTTAGGGTTGTTCGCGATGAGATGGGAAATGTAACCGCTGGTTGGATTACTGCTTGTGGAGGGTTTTGATGATGCGATTTGATGAAGATACTTGCTGATAAATCTTGACGATGAGGGTTTTGCCATTGTTCTTCTGTTCTGAAATTCACTCGCTCGCTCTCTCTCTTTTTGTGGGTTTATTTTGATTTAGTGTTTGAACGGAATTAGATTCGAGAAAGCACAAACTCGAGAGATGATTGATTTACCCGCTCAAAAGGAAATCGATCAAACCCCAGGCGGGCCATCCCTTTTGATCCGAGGGCGATGATCTCGGCGGCCGCCTCACCCACCGGACCGGCCGACGAGGAGGAGGCCTGGTCGATCTCCGTCACCTCGTTAACCTGCGTGCGACGGCTTTTGCTGGAGTGGTGGCGGTGATGGCTCGTTAAGGCGGCAGCCGGATAATGGGGAGAGGAACGGGGCAGGGATGATGATGAAATAGAGAGAGAGAGGATAGACGGAGGTAATAGTGAAAGTAGATTAGGGTTTTTTAGTTTTTTAGTTTATTTTTATGTTTATTTTTATTTAATTTAATTAATTTTTTTGATTTAATATTTAATCCAGATCGTTGGTCAGATACTGATCAACGGCCCAAAACAATTGCTTGATAAGGACGAGGATCGGTGACATGGCAGCGTACTATTCTACGGCGGTTCCTATGAAACCGCCGTTAATGTCATCTTATTCACGTCGGTTCTCATAGAACCGATGTTAAATCTATCACAATAATTAACGTATTAAATAATTAACGTCGGTTTTTAAGGAACCGCCGTGCATACTTGTTAATTCACGGCGCTTTCTTAAAAATCGCCGTTAATTTAGTTCAGTTTTAACGTCGGTTTTCATAAAAACCGCCGTAAAATATACGATTCTACGGCGGTTTTTATGAAAACTGCCGTTAAATGACCAGATTTAACGGCGGTTTTTTGGAAAACCGCCGTAAAAAAGTATTTAACGGCGGT
>BMAC01000693.1:305824-324853 GCA_014905375.1 Phtheirospermum japonicum | reverse complement strand
AATCACCGGTTTACTCTCCTCTTCTTCAAGAAATACATATTTGAGGTGAGATGGGAGAGGCTTTAGCTCGGGCTTGTGCCTCCTCTCACCCTCGTCGGTGGAGAGCTCGAACAATTTGATCGTTCCCTCGAGGCATTCATCAAGAGTTGTATTCGGCATAATAACTCGGTTATCATTAATGATCTCCTCCCCCCCTCTCAAAAGCTCGTCGTTGTCCTCAACGACATGAACAAAAGCACTCTCAAAGAAGTTGGTTGGAATGGGGAGAACACGTGAGTCCGCACGAACAATGAGTGATTCATCATCCATCGAAGCAACTCGATCATCTTTTGGATCCACCACCTCAATGCACTTGTCCTCCTCAAAGACTTTCTCGTCCAAGTCTTGCAACTCATCGACGAGAAGGCAATCCGCGTGATAAATACTAGAAGGAATTGATGGCAAGTTGGTCATCGAGAAGGTGACCGATTCACCCGCAACGGATAATGTAAGATTCTTCTTGCCAACATCGATTAAGCATTGTGTAGTTGCCATAAATGGACGACCAAGAAAAATGGTGTGCTCGGAGCCATCATTAGAAACCAAACCCACATCTAGGATAACAAAGTCCACCGACACCACAAGACCTCCAACGTTGACGAGCACATCCTTAACCACCCCCTTGGATAACGAATGGAACGATCGGCCAATTGCAAACAAATCCGAGTCTCTTGCAAGGGAGCCAACTCTAATTGCTCATAAATCGAGGATGGAACCAAATTAATACCCTCTCCGGAATCGAGCATACCACTCGTGACTCTCCCATTCCCGAGCGTAATATCGATAAAAAAAGAGCCGGGGTCCGCCATTTTGAGAGCCAAAATCGAAGGGTCACAAATCACGCTTGCCTCTTCAGATAGCACAACCTTCTCATTTGCCGTCGTGAAAAGTTTTTTCGACGAGAGCTCCTTGAAAAACTTAGAATAGGCGGGTATATCGTGTATGGCATCCAATAACGGAAGAGTGATATTAACATTGGATAAGGTATTGTAAAGCCGTTGGAATTGCTCATCTTTCTTTGCGTTTGGAAGCCGAGAGGGAAAAGGCYTTGGARCCTTAMGGATWGGGGGCTTATAAGCATTAGAAGATTTATGCAAGCCGTRTYGYACTTCTWTAGATYGGGAAGGGCCCACGGGGGCGGAATCGGAAGAAGGAACGCTCGGTGGACTAGTATCATACGCAACTTCGGCCGGYAGATCCACCTTATTATCAATGACCCGTCCACTTCGAAGTGAAGTGATCGCGTGAGCATGGGACGGTTGGCTCGGTAACTTCCCCTTTTCATTTATTTMCTTAAGCGTGTTAARATRGGTAGCCAATTGGCCAAATTTCGTGCTTAACCCATTCGTCATGGCCTCAAGAGCGGTGAACCGGGCCTCAAAAGACGTCGTCATGGATTGCAATTGATTCAATATCATGGTAAGATTGGGGTCGGAGGCCGGTGGCGGAACATTCGTCGAGGGAGATGGTCGAGAGGGCCCCAAATAAGGGTTTGAATATCCAAATCCCGGATGCATGCGATTGCCCGGATGGTATGGGGGATTTTGATTTGATGGCCGAACAAAGGGCGGACGAGAAACACCGTGGCCCGGTTGATAACCTTGTACCCCACAAACGTCCTCCGATTGAGGACCCGYCATATAATGAGAAGGATTCGACGGGCAATAAAGTGTCTCGTGCCCAACCATACCACAAGTCAAACACGAAGGATCCACGGTCGGGGTCGACACTTTAGCTATTTGAGCCTTAATAGCGGCCAACTCCTTCTCCAACTCAATCTCTCTTGGGGACGGAATCTCATTCACATCTTTAACCTCATTAGCGCTTGAATACAAAGCCCGGGACGATCGTTGTTGGGAGTTCTCGGCAAGGGTAGTGAAAATTTTTAGAATCTCTTGAGGGGGTTATTTCGTCATGTTTCCCCCGGCCGTCGTATCCACCATATATTGGAATTGAGGGTCTAAGGCCTCATAGAACGTTTGGATTAAGAGCTCCTTGGGTAGGCGATGGTGGGGGCAACTATCAAGAAGTTCCTCAAATCGTGCCCAAGCCGAATGAAACGGCTCATTTTTCATTTGTTTGAACGAAATTATCTTCACCCGTAAGGCCGCCGTCTTTTCCATAGAATAGTAATGATCCAAAAACAAAGCCGAGAGTTCGTCCCAAGTGTGAATTGAATTCGGTGTAATGCCCATGAACCATGACAACGCCTTATCTTGCAATGCATAGGAGAAACAACGAAGACGTAAATGCTCCAAGCTCATCATATTAGGTCTATGAAAACCCGAGACTTGCCACATGAATTGACGGAGGAATTGGAGAGCATCTTCTTTTGCAAATCCATGAAAAATCYGGAGTCGAGCAAAATCAAGAGAGCGGATATCAATTGCCATTATCTCYGGAGMCAAGGCAATGCAAGAAGAAACCGGAYCACCCACAAAGGCCTTACTCACATCTCGCATAGTACGGATGGGGGCATGAGCATCGGGATTCAAACCACCAAAACGAGCGTAAAGATCGGGAGCATCATTTCGGACCTCATTAACGGCTTCACCAAACCCGGGGCCACCATTATAACCATACGGATTCAAATTCGGCATAGGATTGAGATTATGCAAGGGAGGACCACCATACGGACCGGTATTTGGGTTCGGCATATTTGGAAAATATTGGGGAGTTCCATACCCATACGAACCGGGAGTCGGGGCCCCATAACCAAAACCGGATCCATTAAACCCGACATGGTTTGCACCATGCCCTCCCARGCCGGGTTGACCGAAACCTTGAGAACCGGGGGCGATGTGGTTTGCACSTTGCCCTCKCYCATGCCCTATTCCAACCGAACCACCACCATTCCCAACATGGTTTGCACCATGCCCTCCCATGTTGGGAACAAAGCCTCCATTAAAAGAAGTAGGGAAAGAAGTATTACCAAGGTGTTGGCCCGTGGCGTGTCCTTGAGTGGTAAAACCACTCCCTTGAAATCCTAGAGCTTGATCGGGAGGTGGCGGGGAAATGTGGCTAGATAGTCCGATCTTGTCGCTTGTGTCGAGCTCTCCATGAACATCGGGTTCGTTTGAAATGGAACTTTGAGGGTCGGCTCGGGGGGATTTCCCGGTAGGGTCAAGAAGCATGCCCGTGTTTGGAAGATTGTTCGCCATATGAAAATCAAGAAGCAAAGGATGTCGAAGACGTCGTAATCGTTCGGGGTTAGAAMTATAAGGGAATAATTCGTGGCCGAGTGAACGACGACCTTGCATACACTCAAAGAAATCGTCAAATAAGAGGAAAGCTAAAAACACAACGAAACAACAATTAAATCGAAAGCCTTAACCAAGCTGTGTTGCAACGGCGCCATTTTGAAGTGTAGTTTTTCGTGGTTCAAAACATTTGAAAGTTCATTTGGCTCGTTATTATCGGAAATCGATTCGATTATGAGTTTCAATGTGTTTCAATCTTCAAAGATAAAGGAAAAATGAAAATAAAATAATTAAAATAGCTAAACTATCCTAGAAATTGAAATAGAAAGTTGGTCGGATGCCTTGGTCGTATGCCTTAATTGAAAATGCAAGCAATTAACAAAAACAAGCAAGAACAAGCATTGTTTCATCAAGTACTACCATGCATGCATAAAGTACAACCATGCATGCATAAAGTACAACCATGCATGAAAACTTCAAATAATGAAAATTAGCAAAAATTGAAAACACCAAAGTAAAGAGCAATAAAAGTTGACGTAAAAGTACAAATCTTTCGGAAAAATAACAAGAAACGAAGAGTAGATCTAAGATTCAATTTAAAACTATGCATGAAAATTTAATTCAAAATAAAGCAATGGAAAAACTCAAAATCATGACAATCAAGGACCCGATCTATAGTCTAGGTGTGTCACTCAACTAGAATCCATAGTCAATTCACAAGTTTCATCATGGAATCAAGTAGCTAAGAGAAAAAGGCATAAATTGAAGAACATGCATGGAAATGAAGAGCAAAGCTTGAAAATAAAAGGAAAGCTTACTAAAATTAAATGGAGAATCCCAAACTTGAATTACAAATGAAAGTGCTAATCCAAAGGAGTATTTGGATTCTTCTTGAGCTTACAAACCCAAGGAATTTGCTTGAAAATTAAATCCAAAACCTAAGAGAGAGAAAGTAGATCTAGAGAAGAAAAATGAGAGAAAATTCATTCCCAAGCCTCATGCAAGAGTTGGGGAAAGAGTGTGTATGTTTTGGGGTTAAAAATGTGGTTTAAATAGCTATTAGTAGGGGCAAAATCATAAATTCGCGCTGATTCCCGGTCTTCCAGTCGATTTTTGGAAAATCTCTGGAATTCGGTCTATCCTTGAGCAGTTCAGTCGATCCGGGAAGGGCAGTCGATCGACTGCCAGTCGATCAGGCAGCAAGCAGTCGATCGACTGCTTCTTGAAAGGAGAGGAAGTCCCTGGAATTTAGTCGATTTTCAGCGTTTCAGTCGATTCTTGGAAGGGCAGTTGATCGACTGCCAGTCAATCAGGCAGTCGATCGGTAGCTTTTCAGTCGATCTCAGCTTCTTCCGGCACGGTTTCTTCGTTTCGGCACGGATTTTAGACTTCAAGGTCTCGACTCGATCTTGGACACCTCCCAATGCGACTCAGAGCAACTCTAACTCCCTTGGCCACCTACAACATAAGAATTTGTACTCAAAAACCTCATGATTTATCATTGCAACACACCAATCAATCTCGAACTTAAAAAATGATAGAATAATCTAGAACCTTAACAAAATAAGACTCAAACTACCACAAATAACGCTAAACTCTAACTAGAAACACAAGATAAAATGCCACAATTACATGCAAAACAACCATCACGTTACCAAATTGCAGATATTTTTACCAAAGGCCTGCCGCAAGTATTGTTTGAAGTTTTTCGGGACAGTCTTAGCGTCCATCAACCTCCCGTTTCGACTGCGTGTGTGTGTTGAATATAGTATATATTTTGTAATTAACCAATGTATATTGTTAGCCTATTATTATGCCTAGAATCAGTCGATGTGTACTTTTACACATAAAATTAAGTCTAATGTAGAGGCATAAAGCTCTGATACCCTGAAAGAGTATCTTCCTTCCCTTTCTCATTATGATTCGTAGCCATATATACACAAAACAGTAGAACAATCTTAGGCTACCTAGTAGGAAACTAATAAATTTACAAATATACATCGACTGATTCTAGGCATAATAATATGCTAACAATTTACATTGATTAATTACAAAGTATATACTATATTTAACAGAGACAAACCCCGAGATCATCGACGTCCAAGAAACCAAATTTGTGTTAGGCATTTCGTCAAGCATCTTAAGAGTAATGCCAAAACACCCATTCTTCTACAGCAGATGCAGCCTCTCGGAGCCAGGGAACACACCACTCCGTTAGCTCGCGCCGAAAATGAACCTGTTACCCAAGTCAACCCTTCGCTACTTCGCAGGAAATCCTCGTGACGCCCTAGACCTCCGGCTCAAAGCCACCACTGCATTCAGCTGGTGGTTCGCCGCGCAAGACGAAGTCTTTTCCTCCACAAAAGGGCCTTTTTTCCGGAGAAAACCTCAAAGGCTTAATAAAAAACAATAACATAATTCTCCATTTTTGCAGCATCAAGGTCCCATCTGTGTAAAATCAGAATTAAAATTGATGATAAAACATTATAATTGAAACAAAATATTATCAATAGAAACTAGGGCTTGAATACCTTTCGAGCATGACGACGAATATCGGGCGCAATTATGAAAGGCGGCCGACGGAGGACAGTGCTAGTGGCAACGAGAAACACATCCTAATTCGTTAGTTGCGAGAAAGGGAGACATTTTTTTAATGTGACAGAAAGCAGTGTGGGGTGATTGGGTTTGTAGGCGGGCGGATTGAAACAAATCGAATAATTGAATTTGAGGTAAAAAGTGGTATCATAATATAAGACGGTCTCTTAGTGTAAGACCGATCTCACAGGAGACCTACTCATCGTAAAAAAGCCACAATGAGAATTATTTGATTGAGTTACAAGTTTCCGGCAACGACGTGGAATTTTCTGGATAATTTGCAATCTTATCGTTGACTGATTAGAAAATGCACATCTTTGTTGACTGATTATACAATGCATATCTTAGCGAAACCACACGTCCACGAAAAATTCTAGCTGTCCGCGTTTTTATATTAATAAAGATTCGTATTAGTTCGTTCAAGTCATTCTATATATATTTAAGTTCTTCCAGCAAATTAAACAAACAAACAAATCAAAAAGAAAAAAAACTTCCAACTGAAATCTATCTACAGGAATTAAGAACATGCAGTTCATCAAGTTTGTTTTCCTGCTTACAATCATTTGTCTCCTCCTCACCTCTGCAGTTGTAGCCAGAAGTGGCGGCGGCAGAGGTGGAGGTACACGTGGCGGCCTCGGTGGAGTTGGCGGCACCTCAACCGGCACCGGTGGTGCCGCCGCCGGCGGAACTAATGTTGTGCGTCCAGTGCCTACTGGTGGTAATGTACGGCCCACTAACACCGGCAGGTCCAGTAACAGCGGCCCATCAATATCTGTGAAATGGTCTCACCTAATAGTGTTATGTTTAGCTTATATTTCGTTTCAATTAGTACAAAATTAAGGATTAAACGGGATTTTAATTGGTTACACTTGTTAAGTTTTAGTGAGCAATATTCGTTGTACCTATTCAATCGGTGTGTACAAAAGTACAATCGAACAAAGTGTACCTTCTTGCATAACGTAAGCGATGCGTACCTTCTTGCATAACGTACTCAACACGGTGTTTGTATTTGTGAGTTTATTATGTTTACTTGAATTATTCAATATTTTGGTGACATTGTTTATATTGAATAGAGATAAAGTTTCATATTACACACGCTTACCCATGAAACTTTTTTTTTTTTTTTTTTTTTTTGGCATTTGGAATTTGTGGACATCCAAATATTTATCATGTGTGTTGACATGGACCACTTCCAATAGCCCTGGGTGGTTTTTTTTTTTCCCCTTTGAAACGATAACTGTTTATTAAAACTCAAGAAAAAAGAGGGTGGCCCTGGGGACTATCAAGGTGGTTGGCCGCCGCATAGGGCCCCCAACCGGCAAGGCCCTTAGTTATTTATATACATATACGTAGTTATATATAAAACACAAAAGATAACCAAAAAGGACAAAGTTTGGTAGTTGGTGTAGTGGTGGATGTAATATTGCATAATATATATATATATATATATATATATATAAAGGTTAGTATTTTTAAATATGTTTTTCAAGATTTTTTCGCTTGCTATTTATTTTTATTCATATTTATTATTTATATAATTTTTTTTTGAGATTATAATTTATGTAAAGAAAATATTAAATATATAGTAGAATTATGTATAATTATATATAAATTCTGTGAAAAATATAAATAATATAAAAAATCCGAATAAAATATAAATAAATATAAATAATTAGTTTAAAATTTTGAAAAAATTCAAAAAAAAAAAAACATAAATATTTTTAAATGGTGTAAAATAAAACTAAATATATTAATAAAATTATGTAGATAAAAATATAAGAACTTATAATTATATTATAAATATTATTGAATAGATACGAAACAAAACCAAAAATTTAATAATCAGATAAAACTAAAGAGAAAAATTATAAAAATAAATTAAGTTAACTTAAAGTTTTCATAACAAGATTCTATAAAATTATTAACTAAATCTAAATATAAAAAAAATCGAGATAAATATGAAATAAAATTGAAAAACAATAATATCAATTACAAGAATATTTTGTATATATATAAAAGAAATCTCAAAAATAAAATATAATTATAAAATATATAATCAATAAATAAATCTAAATATTTAGTTTATAAATTGCAAAACCTGAAAAAGTAAAATTAAAATATAAATATGTCAAATGATATCAAATAATTTATTTTTATTATAAATAAAATATTAAAACTTATATTACAAATATTTATTTATAAATACAAAAATGAAAAAGAAAACCAAAAAGTTGCTAGTATTATAAACTTAATACGAATTCATAGCTACAAAAAGACTTACTATAAAAGTATAGAAAATTATTAACTAAGTATAAATATAAAGAAAAAATCAAAGATTACAAGAAATATAAAATAATATAAACAAAATTGAAAAAAAAAGAATAAAAATATAAAAACTTATAATTTGATTTTAAGAAATTACTTAATAAGTTTGTTAAAGAAAAAAAAAAGATATTATAAGTTCAACCAAAAACTTGATGCAACGTGTGTATATATATATATATATATATATATATATATATATATATATATATATATATATATATATATATATATAGGGTTGGGTTCAAATGGAACCATGTCATTATATGTGAACCTAGAGACTAATCATGACCATTAGATTGGATAATCTTGATGGTTGAGATTATGACATTTCAGCATGGTAATAATTTAAAAAACTTCATTAAATAATTAAAAAGGGTATTTTGGACATATAACGATGTTTATGAAGAGCACTAAATTGCTTTTTAAAAAGCACAACGGATATATAACTGCAAATTCAAAAATTTATAATAAAACTCAAATCTTCAACGAATCATAACTTTTTTTAATTTTTATTCATTTTTAATGAAATATATATCAAATTAATCACATTCTCAAGATCTACGATTTAAGATACATATTGCATATTTAAAAATGTAAAAATAAATAAATATAATTAAATTTAAAAATCTGAATATTAAAAGCATTATATATCACTATTTATAACACTACACAAGTCTTCAGCAGTGTTTTTTTTTTTTTTTTTTATATGTTGGCAGTGCTAGTTTTTGGAGTGCTTTCTTAATATTGTTTGCGGCGCTTTTTTTACTACACTACCACTGCTTTTTATTTTCAACATCACCGCCGTCCAAATCCAAGCAACCACCGAAACCACCACCGACAATCCAAACCACCACCACCAAAATCGGCCAACAACCACAGCCGCATCACCGTCGCCACCCAGTGCCCCTGCCAATTTCTCCCAAAAGCATCGGGGTATTCCTTCAAAAAGCACCTGGGCCCCAATTCAAAAAGCACTTGGTCGCCACCGTGCCCCTGCCGATTTCTCCCCAAAGCACCGGGGACACCATCAACAACCAAAGCCCGAATTCAAAACCATCAACAACCAAACCAGTCGCCAACACCACCGGAGCCGCCCCCCCCCAACACCATCAACAACCAAACCCGAATTCAAACCAGTCGCCAAGCTCCATCAACAGCAACCCAAACCCTAATTCAAACCAGTCGCGCAAGCACCGGGGAAACCACCAGTCCGCCAAGCACCGGGGACACCATCAAACAACCAAACCCGAATTCAAACCAGTCGACAACCAACCAGCCGCCAACACCACCGAGCCCCCCCAACACCACCGTCCGAAACCACAACCGAAACCCGTCCGTCCCAACCCACCACCAGGCGCACCCCACCAACCCTCGCCCGCCGTCGCAAACCAGTCGAAGGTTTTTGGTCCATCCGATCAACCATTTCACAAATCGGCCGAATTTCTGGATGTTGGATTAAGGATTTCGCGAGGCTGGGGTGAGGGGGCCGCAAGGCGGCTGGCTTGGTGGAGGGATGGCCGCGCGGCGGCTGGTTTGGCGCCGCCGCCCATGTCGCCGATTTCCAACCGCCGCCGTTTCGCCGAACCACCTCCTTCACGGCCGATCCAAAATGCCACCCAGAGGCCCCGCGATTTCAACACCATCGCCGCCGATTGTCCGCTGCCCGACTTGCTGTCGCCGTTGCCGCGCCAGTTGCCGTCGCCGTCGATTTCGGGGAAGGAGCAGGTCCGCCCGGGCCCGAAGATGACGGAGCGTCGCCTAACCAATCGCCGCTCAAGTCGCCGTCGCGAGTTGTCGCTGTTGCCGTTCACCATTCGCTGAGCCGCCGCCGTGGTGGAGACGAAGAGGGGAGTGCTGCAGCCATTTTCTGGATTTTTTTGGGAGAAGAAATGAAACAGATGGGGGGACGGGACGAGATTTAGGTTTAATAGAAGATTTTCTAATTTATTTTAATTAATGTGATTATGTAAGTTTACATAAACACCCTTCTCCTTCCATATATATAATTTAATGAATTTAAAAAATAGAAAAAATCTGGTCCACATATTTTATTAGATCTACGGCCTAAATGGTCCCTAGGTTCGCATATATTGATGTGGGTTCCATTTGAACCCAATCATATATATATATATATATTATATATATATATATATATATATATATATAAAGAACTTGTCTTTTCTTTCATAATTTTATTTTTTGACCAGAAAATGCGATACAAGGACAAACCTAATAGAGTCATATCTTTCAATTTTCTATACGTAATGCGGCTAAAACCCAGATAACTCAAACTTTGACCCAAAACGTATCACAAACTTGACAATGACATTTTTCTTTCTTTCTTTCTTTTTCTTTTTTCATTTTCTTTAAAATTTAAAAACTATATTATAAACATAAGTGAAATGTAAATAACTTTATACAATTATTTGATTAAAATTTAAAATCAAAATTATATGTAGGCAGAATGAAAAAAAAAATTATTATATAATCCCGTAATATAAAGGATTCAATATATTAGTTTAAATTCTTAACTAAACACTTATTTATGAACATTTGTATATTAATAGTTTGTGACTAATTACTATAAATTTATATATTTAACGTTAGAAATCCACACATAAATGATTTATTATTCTTGGTTTATAATTACTTTCGTATAAATTATATGTATATATATAATTCTAATTTATTTATC
The DNA here is from genome assembly GCA_014905375.1 of Phtheirospermum japonicum. Classification (NCBI taxonomy): domain Eukaryota; kingdom Viridiplantae; phylum Streptophyta; class Magnoliopsida; order Lamiales; family Orobanchaceae; genus Phtheirospermum; species Phtheirospermum japonicum. The sequence continues at coordinate 313,999 of BMAC01000693.1, read as the reverse complement.
AGATTCATCAACTGACTCGATGACTGATGTTTAACTCGATTACTCTGTAGCTATCCTGACTCAATTAACGAGCTGATTTCAAAAATATTAACTATAATAAAATAGAATACAAAGACCTTTAATTAAATTTGTAATACTATACCTCATTTATTTAGTATTTCTTTACTCATTTTTGTAGCATTTTATATATTTTTTAGTTTCTAGATTTAGGAGATAATTTTTATATTATAACTTTAATTAAGTATATTACTTTCTATTAAAATATTTTAAGATTTATTTTATTATTTATAACTTCTTAATCTTTGTTATTATTTTATTATCAACTTCAATAGATAAAAAAAAACTATTTAGAATTATTCTTCATATATTTATTTAATTTAGTTTATAACTATCGCCAATTTATTATTTCAATGACTTTAAAATAGATATTTAGAAAGTAATTATAAACCTATTATATTCCTATCTGATTTCAAAATATTATCATATTATATTATATTATTTTATTTTTATTTTTTGTTTTATTTTATTTCAAAAATTATTAAGAATCATTTAGAATTAAAACACATATGTCGTATTTATTTAACTGAGTTCATAATTTTTTTCTGATTCTTTTTTATTATTTATACTAAGTGCAATTTCGTTACATTTAGGAATTACAAAATGACTATTCTGGATTTAAATTATTTTTAATTTATTCTATAAAATAAATTTGAAATAAGATTTATATGTAATTTTTTATTTTTAAACTATTTGATAAATATTTTCATATAAAATATATTTCATATATATATGTATTTAACTTTTTTCATATTTTTTATGATTTATTTTATTATATAATATTTCTATATTTTTTTATTATTAAATATTATTTAGAATTCAAAATATTTTAATCCAATTTTAGATTATTCTAGGATTTATTTTATATTATTTATAATATATAGGGTTTTTGTGATGTTTTTTAATTTTAATTTAATTAATATATATTTATAATTTAAATACAAGTTTTTGTATTTATTTAGTTGATTTTATAATTTTTTTTCAAATTTATATTACAAGTATTATATTTTTATTGGTTAAAGGTTTATTCGGTAATTATATAATTATGTTGATATAAATTATTTCTAAAAAATTTATAACAAATTGTGACTAAATTACAACTAGATTATTCAGTTGTACTCAAACAAATTGATGTGATTAAATTATGAATAATGATAAACTTTGGGGTCCTGTTGACAAACAAGTACAACGGGTACCGATGATTAGAAAATACTAAAGTTATTTATAAGATCTTCATTTGTCTTTGAATTCAATGACTAAACAAGCAGATGCGCGCAATGATTTGTAATAACGTGACTAATATGATTGCTTCTCGACTAACTAAAGGGAGAGCTTGTGACTCTTAGCATGTGATGATAACAAGTTAAACTATAATTAGACTTATAATATAGTCTGCAAAAAGTTGTTTCATAATATATAAATGTGGAGTTATTTACAATAGATTTGTTTTAGGGCATAGATATACGCACCCCATCTATTTATGAGTTCACATTTCTCCAACCCTTCACTACCACTCCAACTTTGTCATTAGCATCGCCCCTCACACCGTCGAACAGGAAGAAAAAAAATGGCGATGGTGTGAAATGTAAGTGACGGATCTGGACGGCATAGGGTAAGAAACTGATGCTAAATAGGAGTGTTTGTCTTTTATTTCTTGAATAGAACTCATGTGTTCAAACTTTTTGATTGAACAATACAACTTTGTTCAAAAAAAAGAATCAAACAACACCTTTTTAGCCTAAAAGAGGCAGTCATATTAATTTTTTGAACATATATTTTGTGTACAGATCAATTCTTTAAACATGTGTCACTAATGCAGAAAATCTATTCTAAAACAGTCAATCTAGAACGCCTCAGAAAAGACGTTCTAAAATATGAGCCGGTGGCATTTATGTAATAAAAGTGTCATATACCAGAACGCCTTTTTTTAAGACGTTCTGGTATATTATATATCTAGAACGTCTTTAAAAAAGACGTTCTGGTATATTCTATATCTAGAACGTCTTTAAGAAAGACGTTCTGGTAAATCCTATATCTAGAACGTCTTTATAAAAGACGTTATGGTATATTCGATATACCAGAACGCCTTTTTTAAAGACGTTCTGGTATATCGTGTTATTATTATTATTTTTATTTTATTATTTTTTTTATTAACACTTTACCTTACCTTTTTGGAAACCCTAAACCAAAAATTGACTTACCTTTTTTTGATAGACCCAAACAGAAATCGAGCATTCAGCATTCATCTCCTCTGCACCTCCGATTCAACCCCCACCATTCCCAGCAACCACCGAGGAGGCCGGCGAACGGCGGAGAGTTCCTCCTCCAACTCCTCCGCAAACCACCCAACCCCAACCCTCATATTCCCTCACCACATCAGCAAACTTCCCAAACACTCTCACAGGACCAGCCGTCGCGACATTCGGCCCCTCGATCCCCACCTTCCACCTCACGTACGCGGCGGCGTTCCCATCCAACGGCCACGATTTTCCTCACGGCGCGTGGAATCACTCCACTTCCCCCCAATTCTCTCCGCACAATTACTTCCTGCAAATCCCTAACGCGAACCCTAAGAAGGGGAACGGCGGACAAGGCCTATGAAGTGGAGGAGCATGTTGAGTCCGTGGGGCTGCGCTAAGTTGAGCTCGCAACATTGTTAAAGGTGATAACCCTTTGATTTTTGATTTTTTTTAATTAAATCAGAAAATTTCTAGGGAAAAAGTTCAGAAGAATATCAATTTCGTTGAAAGTTGAAATATCATTGTGTTTCATCTGAATAGTGTTCATAGTTATTTCTGGATATGCCACTCTGATTATTTCATATCATACGATTTAACCTGTTGGCTTGGCTTGATTTGTTGGAATTTCAAAGATTCATCGGAAAACTAAAGATTGTCTTCTTTGGAATGAGAATTGCATAAACCAATCTCTCTGTGTTCGCAGGTGCACTAATTGAATAAGGACATACATAGTCTACAAATAAATGGATTGGATTAAAAAAAAGTATTTTTTTTATCTATATATTTATTTACCATATTGATTTTAAGTTGTGTTATAAGTGCTGTTCATTTTTAGGTCCAAAGCTTTGGAACAGACATAAAATAAGAAGACTAGAGAATGCACAAAGTGTTATTACTTAGAAGGCTCATGAAAGTTTTTCTGTTCCTTGAGGTTTTAAGCCATTGTATTTGCCATCCTCATATATATATTTGGGTGCGGTTGGCGTGATTTTCTCATTCTCTCTTGTATTCATGAACAGAGCAACACTATGTTCACTTATTATGCCTTCGTAGCAAATAAAATCTGGATAGTGTGTTTTAATTTGATTTGAATTTTTTTTCCTTCTAATTGTTGTTTCCCTTATTTTATTTGGTATGGTTCAGGTTTGCTATATCATTGGCAGGTTTGAAAAGAAAGGTTTCATCTCAAAAGTTAATATTTCTCCCAACTTATGAATAGTGTCTTGTATCTAAATATATAACTAAGTAGAAAATAATAATAAACCCTAAAAATGGAACCATCATTTCTTAGCATATATATGTGTGTGTGTATCAATAAGTTAAAAGATATCAAATAAACTGAATATACTCAACAGTTTCTTGCCTATAAAAACATATTTCTTACCCTTACTAAAAGGGGCCTGCTGTCCACCATGCACTAGGCTTGCACGACCATGCAATAAGTATTTTGCACTGGTCTTGATAAATAATTTATTTCTATGAGCAAATTCAGTTGTTTCTGTTGTTATTTGACACATGGATGATTTTGGTTTTTAGGGCTGAAGAGTTCATAAAAGTGCAGGACAAAGAGAAATGGAGGAGTTCGTGAACAAAAGGGAGAGGCTGAAAAAGGCTTACAATAAGAGAATGGCTGAGCTGAGGCGCAGGAATTGGGATGAAGAGATGGCGCTGGAAAGTGGTTCAATAAGATCCAAAGCAAGAGTCCATAGCCCCAACCTCTAACTAGGAACTAACTAACTACTTACAAGACGTATTAAGTGAAAAAAACTCAAGGGGATAGTAGCGATCAAGTTTTTGTTTAATTATTTATTATGCAGCAAAAGTCTGATACAAACTCAAAGAACTGCGACGAGCATTCATGGGAGAGCAAACACGACTGGAAACCATACGTGCGATATCGTGCTAAGAAGGGGCAAAATCTATATGAGGTCACAATGTTTGTTCAAATATATGTATTGGATAAATGCATTAGATTTTGAGTTCACTTGCTTTGCAAGCAGAAGTCTGACTTTTAATTTAGCATCAATATTTTGAGTAGATTAATTTATTTTCTAATTTTAAAAATATTTTACATTTACACCCCTTAACTTTTCAAAAATTGAGAAATATGGGTGATTTGTCAAGCTCCCAATGCTTTTAATGTTCACGTGAGCTGCAAGTGCTTTGACAAAGTAAGAAGTAGAAAAACATGAGTTAATTGGTGATGAATTGAAAAGCGAAGGGCAGATTTATTGAATAAACTGGGTGAATTGAAAACTTTATGGGGCGTTATCATTAACGGAGAAGAAGATTGGAATGGTTGATCGTAGGACTACCGGTATTCTGCCCTTCTAAGCCCGACATTGTTGGAATCATATCTTAATTTAAAAATTCTTTACTTGATTCCTCGTTCGGCAGATCCTTACTTGATAACGTGGAATGAATTAGGTATTGCTAATAGCAACAAGTATTTTTATTTATGGTTTGTTGTCTCATTTGTATTATTTACTTGATAACGTGGAATGTTGTCTCATTTGTTATCCATTTGTTTGCATCAATATTTCTGGCATACGCCATGCACGAGAATACATCTAAACTGCCTGTACATTGCGAGTCAGGTAATTAATATAATTGTTTTAAATAATACACATTCATTCTGTCATCTTGTAATTAATTATATTGCATTTAGATTGAAAAAGCATTCATATTGCAATTGAAAATCACACTCTAGCAAGCGAAAATTCTTTCTAAACTGAAAATAGGTTAAAGCTGTATTCACTCTCCCCCCACCTCGAGACCTCCTTATTCTTGTTAGGGTATTTTAAGAAAAATTGAAAGAGGGTGGGGCCACTTTGACGTAAGAACATGAAAATTATCCAAAAAGCATTTCCAGAGCCTGATTGAGATAACTTCTAATTCTAATAGATCTGCACAGTCACCGCACGGATCCATTTAAATGTTTTTAGATGTCCAGATTATTGGCGAGACACAGTGGTCGCTTAAAATCTTCCATTTGTTAAATGTTCCTGCTATGGTCCTGATGTTGCTAAGATCATCATTAGCAACTACTACTTCATTCGGTGCTAATAAATTTGACACTATTTTTTAGTTGAATGATATTGCTAAGACACTTTTAATACGTGTCGTCAGCATAAATTTCGTAAAATATCCTAGTCTTTCTTCTTCTTCTCAATTTTGCTCCTGCACCTTTGTTGGAATTTGTAGAGACGAACACCATGCTCGTGCAGCGGAAGTTTTAAAATTTTGGATACAACAGATCCATCTCTGATACCACTGTTGGAATTTGTAGAGACGAACACCATGCTCGTGCAGCGGAAGTTTTAAAATTTTGGATCCAACAGATCCATCCTGTGAACGAATATATTTATATAATAAATAAACGAGATAAAAGCATGAAACCCTTACAGAAAATTCAGGTCCGAGTTCAACACTAAGGTATTCACGCGATTAATCTCCGACTGCAAGATCCAACTCCGGTGTATTGCTATCGTGAAGAAAGCTAGGAAATCCCACGAAAGCTCAAGAACTCCCAATCTCAAAATTAGGATTTATGTTTTCTAAAAACTCTCTCGTATTTTCATCGTATACAACTTATGACTCTATGTTATATTTATACTAGGTACATAAGATAACCCTAATCATAAAAGGGTTGGACTATCCAAGACATGGGTCCAAAACAATTTTAACCCAAGTAACTTTATTAATATAACATAGATAATTAAATTCAAATCTAATTTAATTTAATTAAATAATTTCTATCAAATAGAAATTAATATCATAATTATTAATAATTGAATATTATAATTCTAAATTGAATATTTAATACTTTCTTGATACACTCTTAAATCGGAAAACTAATCGCATATAGTGTGACCCTATAGGCCTTTATATATGACATCAATCCAATGATGATCCAAACAAAACTCCTAGACGGCTTAGCTGGACGAACTCAATATATAAAGAACATTCACTTGAACTCAGCGAATTATAACCTTTATACAAAACTTTGGTGAAATTTCTTTCATTCTGAATCACTCGATTAAGCTTAAGATTTATCCAAGTGTCTATATCAATGGCTTAATCAATTTATCTCATCTTTATTAGTCGACAACTAGACAATACTTCAATTACTATATTGAATATGTCTCTTGCATTGGCCAATGACTTTAGTCGACCTAATATAGAGATTATGAGTGATCTCTCTCGAAATTCCAATCGAGGAATGAATTCTTTCTTGGTTCAACTACCACCTTCATTTACATCATGGTGCACCTAACACAAGCTGTATCTACCCCAAAAGGAGTGCAAGCGTTGGTCATGGTCAAAGTACACCACTCAGCAAATAAGGTGCGTATTGACCTCAAGTCGGAGGATTATCACACGCTTTATACACTGATAAGTTTATATACATACAATAAATAACTTATCAGTAGGGTTTAACAATACTCTCCAAAGTATCTATGTGTCCATCACGAATAACTATTATTCGCAGTCGTGAGACTTACTGCATTCTCTAAAATGTGATGCAGACCACATGCCGACATATATTATATTATCAATATCCCAATCTTGATAATCGTTAGTCGTGGCCATTTTTAAGAGTAATGTTTTATCAATGACATCTCACCATATCAATAACAACATTTACTCTATGGGAACATTTATATAAATAATCACAAACAATCAAAATAATAATTCAATAAATGCAATGCCATATATATTACGATATATATAATAATTATGATCAAGTATAATGTCTTTAAATCTGATTGTCTCTAGGACATTAATACTTTCAATCTCCCACTTGGCCTAGAGCCAATAACCTATATATCCAATATTCAGGTTTACGATATGCTCATCATGTTACCCAGAACATGATGATTTTGAGCACACTCTATTTTAATTTCTCCTGTCTCCACTATCTCCTTGATCAAGTGGTAGCGTCTTAGTACATGCTTGTTACTGTTCGTGGATCATTGATCCTTGCTAGTGCAATAGCACCAATGTTGTCACAATACAACGATATTGGTGTTAGGAATCACCCCTAATTCCTTAAGAATTTGTTTATCGAGACAGCTTCTTTAGCTGCCTCTTATGTAGCAATGTACTCAGCTTCGTTTTACCGAATTGACGGCAGTAGTTAGCTTGGAACTATTCCAACTTACTACCTTATCATCAAAAATGAAGACATACCCAAATTATAACTTATAGTCATCATGGTATGTTTGGAAACTAGCATCAGTGTACCCAGTAACTGCCAATTTCTTTTGTCCACCATAAACTAAGAAATATTCTTTAGTTCTTCTAAAACACTTAAGAATACTCTTGACTACTTTCCAGTGTTCTTCCCCAGGATTCTGCTGAAATCTTCCAGTCATGCTAAGTGCATAGGCCACAGCTGGCCTTGTGCAAATCATGGCGTACATGATTGATCCTATTGCCGAAGCGTATGAGATCCTTTTCATGCGTCTAAGTTCCTTATCAGTAGAAGGATCATCCTTCTTTGATAACTTGAGACCATGAACCATTGGAATATATCCCCTGTTGGAATTTTCCATAGAGAATCGTCTTAGCACTTTATCTATGTACATGGACTGTGAAAGCCCTAATATTCTATTAGGTCTATCCCGATAGATCCTAATTCCAAGAATATAACAGGCTTCACCCAAGTCCTTCATCATGAAGGTGCTGGACAACCAATCTTTTACTGATTGCATGACAAGGGTATCATTTCTAATTATCAGTATGTCATCAACATATATAATAATAAAAACAATACTCCCTCCAGTGCGTTTACTATAAACGCATGGATCTTCTTTGTTTCTGACAAAATCAAACGATTTGATTGCTTTGTCAAAACAAATGTTCCAACTTCTAG